>JBBPBX010005048.1:44003-58313 GCA_038048925.1 Garcialebias charrua
GAATGTGGAAAAGTAAAAACAGGAACTTTAGAACAATGTGTGTGATCACTGGTCAGTGGAAGTTCTGCTGTTCTTCTCATTTGGTTCTGGGCGATGGTTGGAACCTCCTTCAGTCTCACACGGCCTGACTGTGTCTTTGTGAAGTGCCCTCTCACAAAATGTGCCTGTAGAGTGATACTAGTTTATTTCCTTGCACATTTCTTTCACAGATAAACATTTTGAGCCCTGATTAAAAATGTTTGTGCAGATTAAAGGTGTTGTGACATGATTTTGTAACTATGCATAAAATTGCCCAACATAAATATCTTTTATCATTCAACTATGTTCGTTTTTGCAAACAAACTTATAAATATATTTAATTTTGATTTAAGATTGATTTTAAACTTTGCACCGTGTTTATTCATGGGAAATCCGATTACACACGAATGCACCATCTGTGACGTAGTGTGAGGCAGAGGGCTCTGGTCTCTTTAATAGCGGACAATTTAAAACCTGACATATTTATCAATCTATGTGAAGATTTGAGTTATTTGTCTTCAGTTGTGGGAAGCAGAAAATTGTTTGGGTGATGGAACAAGAAACAGCAGGATCTAATTTAGGACTGATGCTGTATCAGACTTACCATTCAGCCTGAACTTCAGGTGGAGGGAGGCGGGGGTCCAAGGGTGCAGCTTTGTTGCATCCTTCACAAAGTATTTCATCTTTTGGGTCAAATCAATTTTAAATCAAAATTATATATATATATATATATATATATATATATATATATATATATATATATATATATATATATATATACATACATACATATATATACTGTATACATACATATATATATATATATATATATATATATATATATATATATATATATATATATAAGGTTTGTTTGCAAAAACAAACATAGTTGAACACAAGATACTGTATTTATGTTGAGCCATTTTATGAAAAGTTAAAAAATCATGTACATAACAAATCTGTCATTAAATAATACAAATACATGTGTGTATGTTATACTGTACAGTATATACATGATACACACACACATTGTATTAATATACCGGTACATAATATTTGAACACTGCAACATTGTCAGATTAGAACTAGTTTGTTTTGATTTTAGGTCCCCTGTTACTCTCATGTGAATAAAGCAGTGGGATAATGTCTGTACAGAAAATATTCTATAACACAAGTTCATCTTTTGGGTATTACTACTGTTCTGGAAGTTGGAAATGTCTTAATAATTTAGTTTGAAAATGAAGAAAAAAGAAAACGTCCACAGTTTTGATCTATCGGTATTTTATTTTGAAGGAGAATTTTGAGTTGGCAGTGCATTGTGGGGTAGCAGCAGTTATAGTTATATATTATATATACAGTACTGTACTGTAGTTATATATTGAAGCTCTCGGCCCTGACCTCTCTGGATGGTTTTCAGAATCTGTTGGAATCCTGGCAAAAACCAATGCAGATATGTTCCTGTCTTTGATATTTTTTTGTACATCTACCTTGTAATGTTTTTGCAACTTTTTCTTTCCTTTTGTTTATTGTAATATATTTGTATCATTGATGTTCATCATTCTTTAGTTTGTAGCAGGTCGCTTTCGTAAATGAGCCCTCGAAGCTCAATAAGATTTACCTGACTAAATAAAGGTTGAATGAATAATAGTTAGGAAAACGTTTTTGCAGAGAGAAAGCCTGTCTGTTAATGTATAAATTTCACCTCTTGAGTCATCAATCTTTTCTCTCACCTCCAAAAGCAATGGCTGTAAGTTTGCCATCTTATTTTAATTTGTTAAAAAAAATCTGTATGCCTCTTTTAACTGTCTATTGTTGTCACTGTTGTCATCATTCTTTGTTTGTAGCCAGGTCTCTCTTGTAAATGAGTCCTCGAGGCTCAATGAGATGCATAAATAAAGGTTGAATGAAACGTGCAGTTAAAAAATTTATATGAAGATTCCTTTTAGAAATATATTTGATTGAAATGTATTTTATATTTAGCAAAAAATAGTACTTCATAAAGTGCAACAAAATATATTTTATAACAATGTACTTGAAGTATATTTAGATAAATCTATTTATTTAACAAGAAAGTTCATTCTCAATAGTCCAGAGGTATCTATTTACAGTATTTTACATTTTCAGGTTCAGGAAGTGTTACACCCAATCACAGAGGACAGGAAGACTGCAGCCAATCATGTGTCGTGGTCTGGATCCTCCCACTGGCTGCCAAAAGTCTGAACCGTGAGCGAGAGGGAGAGTCTGTCAGTAGATACATTTTGCACGCGAGAGCAAGTAGTTGTCCTCCGAGCGCACGTGCGCGCGCTTGGATCTCTTTTCTACGCTCGCGCTCATCCCCATTGCGCGCGCAGGGCTGATTTGCGCTCGCACGAGAGTAATTTGCTCCCTCTAGGCATGTATTTGCTCTCGCGAGATCTGTATTTCTTCACGCCCCTTCTGTATTTGTCCACGCCCATTTTGCCATCGTCCTGTCTCCATACAGAGGACTGGCTCTGCTCTTCAGACTGTGTAATTCTCTGCAGCAGGGTAATGTCACCCTAGTTCACCATCACAGTTCATTCTGTACTTTTATTCTCCTCAGAGCCTTTAAACGCTTCATTAGTCTTTAACAAGACTGCAGAGCTTACTCCAAAATATGTTATTAACCCCTCCCTATCCAACTCACTTTTTGACTCTGTCTGCTTGATTATAAACATTTTCACGGTCTGTGCTCCATATTATTTCTGCAGTTTCAGAGTTCACATCCAGTCCATTGGTACTGTTTGTGATTCTAATAACTGCACACTGTGTCTAACATCAATTGAATCAATAGTGTGGGGGTGTTTTGGACTGAACCCATCCTCATAGCCCCTTATCCACATGTCCTGGTTGGGTCGGGCCAAATTGGGCCTCATTAGGCCAGTAGGACAGCTTCATTTTCCGTATCCACAGTGCCTCTGTATGAATTTCAGTACCAGTCCCAGTGGGCAGGGTTCAAATTGAGTTCACCTGCCTTTCACCAGCTGGTGGCAGTGAGATGCTGAAACAGGTTTCAGTGAGAATTCACTTGGAAGTTTCTGGTAAATTAAAAAGAATAGATTATTAAAATGATCAAATTAAATTATATATATATATATATATATATATATATATATATATATATATATATATACTGTATACTATACTATACTTTACAATACTACACTACTGCAAACAGTACTATACTGTACTATGCTACTGTATACTATATACTATATTATACTATACTACTGTATACTATACTATACTACTGTATACTATACAGCTGTATACTATACTATACTATACTATACTATACGGCATTATACTATACTACTGTATACTATACTATACTTTACTATACTGTACTACATATACTACTTTATACTATACTATTCTATACTATACTATACTATACTACTGTTTACTATACTATACTATATTATACTATATTATACTATACTATACTGTACAATACTATACTAATGTATACTATACTATACTTTACCACACTACTGTATACTGTACTATACTATACAACTGTATACTATACTATATTATCATAATTCTNATTGATTGATTGATTTGATTGATGTTTATTCATTCATTTTAAAAGAACAATACAAGACAGTTTCATCAGATACAAGAATACAAGTAGGATAAAATGAAGGGAGCAGAAAGAAGATGAAATCTTATTATATCTGCCCCTTATTTCACAGTTTGTTCAACCAATGATAACCTTCAAGCAACATCACAGAATGAATAATTCTACTTATTTTTCTAACTGTAATACACAAACTACATCACAAAATGAATAATTCTACTTAATTTTCCTAACTGTAATACACAAACTAGATCACAAAATGAATAATTCTACTTAATTTTTCTAACTGTAATACACAAACTACATCACCCATAATTCTACTTAATTTTTCTAACTGTAATACACAAACTACATCACAAAATGAATAATTCTACTTAATTTTTCTAACTAATACACAAACTACATCACACTTAATTTTTTTTTCTACTTAATTTTCCTAACTGTAATACACAAACTAGATCATAAAATGAATAATTCTACTTAATTTTTCTAACTGTAATACACAAACTACAAGATGGCACAACATCAAGATGTTCACAAAATGAATAATTCTACTTAATTTTCCTAACTGTAATACACAAACTACATCACAAAAATGAATAATTCTACTTAATTTTTTCTAACTGTAATACACAAACTGCGTCACAAAATGAATAACTCTACTTAATTTTTCTAACTGTAATACACAAACGCACTAAGCTACATCATAAGTACAACATAAGTGTAATACACAAACACACTAAGTTACATCATACAGGTAGTCCCCGACTTACGAGCGCTCTGACCTACGAGGTTCCGGACTTACGAGCTGGCGAATTTTTGGAAAAAACGCAAAAAATACCGAGTTTTTCTGTGTTTTTTCACCACAGTTCGTTAGCTAAACATGTGGACACACGTTTCCGATCATTTTTATGCACTCGTAAGCAGTTTTTCGATGAAAAACGAGTGTTTGTAGTCGCGCTAGCAAAACCGTTCCAACTTACGAGCGAAATTCCGGACTTACGAGACACGTGGCGGCCGTTCCGAATTACGAGATTTCCATGTTACGAGCAACTCGTAACGGAACTCGCTCGTAAGTCGGGGACTACCTGTATATAGTTTTTGAGCAAGTCCTTTTTGACCTTTTTCTTAAATGTATACATTGATTTTGCATTTTTAACATCACTCTCCAGAGCATTCCACAATCGAACTCCCTGAATTGAGGTAGACCGTCCCTTTAAGCTGGTTCTGAATTGTGGTTTGATGAATATCTCTGTCCCTTTGAGATTGTAATAACTTTGTCTTTTTATAAAATTTCTTTGGATATTTAAAGGTAATGTGTTATTATGAGCCCTATACATAACTGATAAAATACTATATTCTACCAATTCCTGGAATTTCAATAAGTTTAGCTGAAGAAACAAAGTGTTTGATGGGTGACTGAAATGTTTTCTGGTGATTACTCTTACAGCTCTCTTTTGTAAAATAAAAACAGGCTTTGTAATAGTTTTGCACGCTTTTCCCCAAACCTCAATACAATAGATTAAATGTGGAGCAATGATTGTGTTATACAACATATGCAGAGCTTTATCAATTAAAAAATCCCTGACTTTATACTAGGGATGTGCCGATCGATCGGTCACCGATCAATCGGCACCGATAATCATTAAAGCGTATGTGATCGGCTTTTGCCTTCAATTACCGATCACAGAGCCTGTGATGCGAAGTTTGCTAACTGCAAAACGTGCGACGAAAAAGTACCTCGTGGAGGAATTTCAACGAAGTCCTTCAACACAACAAACCTAATTCGTCATTAAAATGTTTTAATACGTTTTAATAACTTACCAAAAGCCGTCTGCCAGCGCCGCCATAAGCAACACCTGTTAGCATGTAGCCCCACCGAGTAGCCCCACCGAGTCCGCTCCGCTGCGCAGTTACGGGCAGTCCAGTTTAGCTGCGGCTTCAAAAAGGCTGTCGGCTTTGTTATTCCAAGTTAGCTGGGTGTCCCCCGATATCTTCTGCTTCCAGTCCGACATCGAGGCGAGCTCCAGGAACCTCTGATCGCACAAAGCCGGCTGTCTGCGGCAGCTCTGGTTTAGCATGTTAGCCTTAGCTCATACCATGAGCTGCTGGTCTCGCGCGGCGCTGTGGAGCGCTCGGCGGAGCGATCGCGGCTGCTGCTCCAGTCCTGAGACATTCACAGAGTTCAGGGAGTGTTTCCAGTTAATTTATCCGTATGAGGCATCCTCTTATGGGAGAAACAGTCCTCCAAAAGCCGAGTGCCGAGTGTGGAACTAATGAATGTAAAATGGCGGAGGCGGTATTTCCTGGTTCTTCTTCTTCTTCTATAGAGTTGAATGGCGGTTGGCGAACTCATATTAAGCGCATTACCGCCACCTGGTTCCCGCAGGAAGTTGTTCAAAAAAGCACGAAATTATTTAAAAATAATAATAATGATACTTTACGTATTTATAAAGCCATTTGTAAAAACAGCCAACAGTGCAGCTTTAAGTAGCAAATGGGGTATTTTAGTTTTTTATATGAAGTAATAGATGTGTTTTTTTTTAAAACAATAAAAAACCTTTTTTTTTATTGAAAGTTAGTAAGGTAAACATTTTTCTTTGATAATGCAGTTGATAATTACTTTTATTTACTTTGTTCTCTGAAATAAATTAGTAAAAATATGTTTTTGTCTGAATTATGGTGATTTTATGGTTCTGAAAATAACATGAGTGCTGCTTCTGGCTACAAGATCTGAAAAGTTTTCAGATCTTGTAGCCAGAAGCAGCACTCATAAATTACAGGTAAGCCATTTGATCGGTGATCGGTTTATGTGATCGGCTCACATATAGGCAATCGGTAATTGTGATCGGTATCGGTGATCGTCACACATAGGTGATCGGTATCGGTTTCAAAAAACCTGATCGGCACATCCCTACTTTATACAGTACTGCAATTGATCTAGCTATTTTTTTTAATGGAATTTACATGATGTTTCCATGTCAGTTTGTCATCAATGATAACACCCAGAAACTTCACTTCACTCACTTTACAGATCACAACATCTTCAATTTCAAATGGATCGTCATCAACAATTCTCTTTTTGTTACTGAATATCATGTAATTAGTTTTATCTAAATTCAAAGATAATTTGTTTAATTTAAACCAAGTTTGTATTTTTATAAATTCTGTTTTCATCATATCCAAAATCTGTTTTATGTCATTACCCGAACAGAAAAATGTGGTGTCATCGGCAAAAAGAACACATTTAAGTAGTCCTGACACATTTACCAAGTCATTCACATATAAAATAAATAACTTTGGTCCAAGCACAGAACCCTGAGGAACTCCACAAGTGATATCACGGAGGTCAGATCTAACATCATTTATTTGCACAAACTGTTTCCTGTCCTTCAAATAGCTAGATACCCACTGTAATGCTGGTCCTCTAACACCATATTTATTTAGTTTTTCAAGGAGAATGGTGTGGTCAATGGTATCAAATGCTTTTTTTAGATCAACAAAAACACTAACACAGTACTGTTTATGATCGACAGCATTAGTTATTTGTTCCATTAAATCCATGAGAGCCATTGATGTAGAGTTTTTTTCTCTAAACCCATACTGACTGCTACTTAAAATATTTTGTTTATCAATAAATTGATCCAATCTGGTCACAAATAGTTTTTCTAGAATTTTTGAGAACTGTGGTAATAAGGATATTGGCCTATAATTATTGAATACACATTTATCACCATTTTTAAAAAGAGGAATTACCTTTGCTACTTTCATGTTATCTGGAAATATTCCTGTTGAAAAAGATAAATTGCATATATATGTAAACGGTTCAATAACATAACTTATTATTTCTTTTACGAACATCATATCCATGTCCACCCAGTCTTTTGATCTCTTGTCTGAGAGATTTTTTACCATTTTCATAATTTCCTCTTTGTTAGTTCCACTAAGAAAAATACTGTTGGTGCAACTTTTAATTGAATGACACACCTTATTATCTACTTTTGGTATTTTAGCTGCAAGGCTTGATCCAATATTTACAAAATATTGATTAAATTCATTTACGATATCATTCTCATCATGTATTTCTTTGTCATCTTTCACAAAATATTTTGCAATGTTCGTTTTTGCTTTATGACTTTTTAGAACATCATTTATTACTCGCCATGTTGTTTTAGTGTCACCATTGCTCTTGTTTAATAAATCACTATAGTATTCTTTCTTGCATCTTCTTATAATCATTACCAATTTATTTTTATATTTTTTATATTTTTCTTCAGCTTGTTGTGTTCTCGTTTTTAAGAAACATAAATACAAGTTATTTTTTTTTTACAAGCATTTCTCAACCCTTTAGTCATCCAAGGTTGGTCAACAATATTTCTTTTTCTACGATTTCTTTGCACACAATTCTTTTCATACAGAGCTTCTAAAATGTTCATAAATTCATCATATGATCTGTTAACATCATCAATATACACGTCCTTCCAGTTTTGCTTCTGTAAATCATCTTTTAATTGATCCATAGCTTTTTTTGATGTGTTTATTATTTTTTTCTTAATTGTAACTTCTTTTGTAATGTTTTGATCATTTCTGTAGATAGTGAAAACTGGTAAATGATCACTTAAATCAGTTGTTAAGATACCACCTGTCATATCCCCATTTGTTATATTTGTGAAAATGTTGTCAATTATCGTAGCACTATGAGTTGTAATTCTTGTTGGTTTTGATATTAACGGATAAAGATTTAAACTATACATTGAATTTAGAAATGTGCTGATGTTATTTGAATCTGTTTTATTTCCCAGGTCAATATTAAAGTCTCCGCACAAGAAAACTTTTTTATTTAAACTCTTTTCCAGTAGTTGTATGATTTTATCGGTGAATATTTCTATATTTGATCCTGGTGATCGATATACACAACTTATGGATATGTTTTTAGCATTTTCGTTTAATATTTCTATTGTTATTATTTCCATAAGATTGTCAACAATTATTGACATTTCTTTAATTATTCTACACTTTATTTCATTTTTGACAAATAGAGCTACTCCACCACCTTTTTTATTGTTTCTGTTTAAATGATATAATTCATATCCTTCGATG
Source organism: Garcialebias charrua (assembly GCA_038048925.1). Classification (NCBI taxonomy): domain Eukaryota; kingdom Metazoa; phylum Chordata; class Actinopteri; order Cyprinodontiformes; family Rivulidae; genus Garcialebias; species Garcialebias charrua. Next base: position 52,723 of record JBBPBX010005048.1, read on the forward strand.
TGAACATTATTTTTGTTTTCATCATTAAGCCATGTCTCTGACAGTGCTATTAATGTAAAAGATCTGTTTAACTGTTTTAAATAATCTGTTATTTTGGATATATTTGCATTTGTAGTGGAACACCTCATCTCTGATATTTTAGGCTTGACCTTTAAAGGGATTGTGACATGATTGTTTTACTATTCATAAAATTACTCAAAATATATATATTTTATCATTTAAATATGTTTGTTTTTGCAAACAAAATGATAAATCACTTTAATTTTGCTTTAAAAGTGATTTTGAACTTCAAGCCGTGTTTAATCATGGGAAATCCGATTACACTCGAACGCACCATATGTGATGTCACACTGGGCAGAGGGCTGTGGTGTCTTTAATAGCGGACAATTGAAAACTGGACGAATTTAGCAATCTATGTGAAGATTTGAGCTATTTGTCTTCATTTTGGGAAGCAGAAAATAGTTTGGGTGATGGAACAAGAAACAACAGGATCTAATTTAGGTCCGATGCTGTTTCAGACTTCCTTCATGTCGAGCTGCTCATACCTGCGCACTGTGACAAGCAGTGGTGTAGTCTACATTTTTGTAGTGGGTATACTGCAGTTAGTTTTACGTTCGGCGTTGGACACCATTGAAGCCACTGATCGTGATGTCCAACGTAAAACTAACTTTAGCGCAGTCGGTCCGTATAATGTGCTTAGAAACAAAAGTAAACTGGTTGGTACAATGTAATCAATTTATTTCGATTTTTAAACATATTGAACATTTCCAAATTCCAAAAGATAATGTACATGTATACCAATAGATTGTTACGGAAGTGTTTAACTGCCATTTACCATATCAATGATGCATGCCTAATGATATGTTCATTCATTCATTCAACCTTTATTTAAATAGATGAGTCACATTGAGCCTCAAAGACTCATTTACAAGTGAGACCTGTTTGGACAGACAATAAAAGTGGTGAAAAATGAGACAGGGTTTGGATATGATACATATGTAATATATCATTGGGAACTTTTTAGTGGGTATACTGAAATTCTCAAGATTTTCTAGTGGGTATACTGAAATTCTCAAGATTTTCTAGTGGGTATACTCCGTATACCCGCGTATCACGTAGACTACACCACTGGTGACAAGCCCAGAGCTCTGCCCAGTGTGACATCACATATGGTGCGTTCGCGTGTAATGGGATTTCCCATGATTAAACACGGCTTGAAGTTCAAAATTACTTTTAAAGCAAAATTAAAGTGATTTATCATTTTGTTTGCAAAAACAAACATATTTAAATGATAAAATATATATATTTTGAGCAATTTTATGAATAGTAAAAAAATCATGTCACAATCCCTTTAAGTACACCTCTCCGCATCTCTTTGAAACTCTAAGTGGTACACTTTCTTGAAGCTCTCAAGGACACTATTTTTGTTACAATTATTTTGAATTAATGGACACCAATCAATCAGATTGAACTTTCTCTTTAATGTGTGTTAATTCAGAATTGATCAACAGTATATTTTTGTCATTTAATGATGATTTTACTAAGCTGGTATATTTTAAATATGCCAAAGTTAAGAGAACATCTCAGAATGATCTTGCTCTAAACTGTCTGCTCTGTGCAGAATAACTGTCTTAAAGTTGACTGAACAATCCGTCGTATTTGTTTGAAGTGTTTTTGGAACGAAGGAAAAGTTCTAGACATAATTTGCTTTCTGTCTCCCGTCCTTTCTAAAAACAATGAATCTGTTCTCAAAACAAATTACATGGCTTGTTCACATGCACCTGCATCTTCTGACGCATGTTTCTTTGTTTATGTCTACCCTATCATCTGTCACTCAAACTCACTCACTTGCAAAGTCACACCCTCTCTAGGGGTACGACAACCAATCAGCAGGAAGTATGTGACTAAGTCACACCCCCTTCTTAAAGGGACACTTCCTGTTGATTCTTGGAGTGCAAAGGGAACCACGAGCTCAACAACAGTGAGTTCTCTGGGAGAATGGAAGATGCATAGACGTCTTCCTCCAAGCTGATGTACGTCCGGCCATTGAGTCAAAGGCCCACGTCTTCAGCGAGGCTTAAACAGCACGTCAGCTGTGAGCCATCTGAGTATCACAGCTCCAAGCTGTGAACTTTTCCTGGAAGTTATCTTGAAACCAAACCGGAGCTGATAACATTACTCTGGGAGGCCAAAGCAGACCTCACGAGACCGTGGCAGATGAAAATGTGTCGCCTGTAAAACGCAGCAAGGCATGCGCGTCTGGCTTGACTAATTTACTGGAGTCGAGATAAGAAAATCTTCACAAAGGTAAACGTCGTTTCATCACGGTACGGATGTCCAGCCGAAACCGAACAGAGGATGAGCCACTCTGGTTAAACATCTCAAGATAAGATTCAACCATTTCCTTTCTTTAATCTTCCTCCTTAACTCCTTATGTTTATTTCTAAATGTAAACTGTAAGTTTGTGCCACAGAAATAAGTTAATATAAGACCCATTAACTTGTGTTCTGTTGTCTTATGTTTTAATCTGCTGAAAAGTTAGTTATAAGTTGTGATCGATCAATCTATGTAAATATGTTGTGATTGTAATTTGATGATTTTGTTATTAAATGACTCTGCCTTTGGTAGGTCAACATAATAACGTTTCCTGTCAAGTTACATTACATTCACTGAGCCACAGATTTATTGATTTAATCTGAAAAAGTTGAGAACCCGTATAACTGATGATAAATTTGTGTCAGTCTAAACCTGCTCAAATCTATCATCTAAATTATAGATAAGTCAGCAAACTGACGTATTTATCTATATTATTACACATTTATACTTCTTTATACTTGGACGGGAGCAGAACAGCGAGCGATTAGCTCAATTGGAACAAAAGTGTGAGGACATGGAACAATACATAAGAGGCGAGAATCTGGTCATTTCTGGACTCGAGCTTAAACGCTGGTTCCCCAAGGCTCTGTACTTGGACCAAAGCTTTTTATTTTATATGTGAATGACTTGGTAAATAATAATAATATAATAATAATAATCATTTTATTTAAAAGCGCCTTTCATGACACCCAAGGACACTTGGGTGTCATGTGTCAGGACTCCTTAAATGTGTACTTTTTGCTGATGATACCACTTTTTTCTGTTTAGGTGAAGATATAGAACAAATGTTGGAATTGATAAAGACAGAATTTGTCAAGATACAAACTTGGTTTAAAATAAATAAATTATCATTAAATCTAGAAAAAACTAATTACATGATATTCGGTAATAAAAAGAAAACTGTTGATGTTCCACTCAAAATTGAGGATGTTGAGATTTGTAGAGTGAGTGAGGTGAAGTTTTTGGGTGTTATCATTGATGACAAACTGACATGGAAACAACACATAAATTCTGTAAGAATAAAAATAGCTAAATCGATTGCAGTACTGTACAAAGTCAGAGACCTATTGAATGATAAAGCTCTGTATTTGTTGTATAACACAATCATTGTTCCACACTTAATCTATTGTATTGATGTTTGGGGGAATGCGTGTAAAACAATCACAAAACCTATTTTTGTATTACAGAAAAGAGCTGTAAGAATTATCACTAGAAAACATTACCGTCATCCATCAAGTACATTATTTTATCAACTGAAGTTATTGAAGTTCCATGATTTGGTAGACTATAATATTTTATCAGTTATGTATAGAGCTCAAAATAATGCATTACCTTTAAATATCCAAATGCACTTTGTTAAAAGACAAAGTTGTTATAATCTTAAGGGGACAGAGATGTTTGTAAAACCACAATTCAGAACCAGTTTGAAGGGACGTTCTACCTCAATCCAGGGAATTAGATTATGGAATGGCTTGGAGAATGTAGTTAAAAATGCCAAGTCAATGTTTACATTTAAAAAAATGATCAAAACAAATGTGTTAAAAAAATATATATATGAAATAGCGTAATGTGTATTGTATCAGTTAGAAAATTAGAAAGAGTTAGTCATTTTGTACTGTTGGTTGAAGATTATTATTGTTTAATCTGATTGTTGGAGGTAAGGGGCAGATATAATAAGATTTATTCTTCTTTCTGCTACCTTTCATTTTTTTACATTTTGTACACTATCATTTATGAGATTGTCTTGTATTGTTTCTTTTGTAAAAAAAAATGAACAAATTTAATAGGGGCGGCCGTGGTGTAGTGGTAATGGCAGTCGACCCCTGATCGGAAGGTTGGAGGTTCGAATCCCGCATCCGCCCACCATGTGTCGTTGTGTCCCTGGGCAAGACACTTAACCCCGAGTTGCTCCCGGTAGGTCTGGATGGCGCCTTGCAAGGCAGGCTACCACTACCGGTGTATGAATGTCTGAATGAATGGGTGGATGGCTGGTATTGTAAAGCGCTTTGGGGCTCCTCACTGGGGGCTGGAAAGCGCTATATAAATAAGCTCCATTTACCATTTACCAATAAACATTAAACAAACTATTGATGTGAATAATAAAGAGATCTCCATTTGTTATATTGATGTCATTAAACTGTTCTTCATTATAGTATTCACAGTCTTTTATAGCAGGATAAAAGTTTGCATCAACCATATCTTCAACATTGTATATTTTAAATTCTGAGTCTTCGTTTGTTGCTGTCATGTTTTAATGTATTTGTTTGTTTGTTCATTTTTGTCAATTTTTGTGTATGAACATGTGATAGTGATTGGTGATTTGTCATTTTTGAGCTCATTTAAATGTGTCTAAGTCTTTCAGTTCTTTTATTATTTTAGCTTGAGAATTTTCATGTACTTTGATCCAGATGTTTCCGTTTCTTGTCCAAGTTTTTTTTATTTTTTCATCCTTTTTCAACAACCTTGCTGCATGTGCAATGTTTGCGTTTTTTTTAGTTAGGTGTTCATTCATGAAGACATTAGTTTTTGCGAGTTTCTTTGACTGCATCATTACCCTGTTTCTTTGATTCCTTCCAATGAATCTCACGACTACTGATGGTTTAAGTTTGTTAACTCTATTGGGCAGTGTGTAACAGGTGGAAATGTCATCATGTTTAATGTTAATGTCTTTGCCATTTAAGAAAGTGACTACCTGATTCTCCAGAGACTGCAGTTGTTCTGGTAGTCCTCCTTCACTCGTGTTAACGCCTTTAACTACATCTGCTGATGACCAGCGTTTAAGCTCGAGTCCAGAAATGACCAGATTCTCGCCTCTTATGTATTGTTCCATGTCCTCACACTTTTGTTCCAATTGAGCTAATCGTTCATCTCTGATGATCTCCTGAGCTTTCATTTGCTTCATCTCCTCTACCAGTTGATTAAAGTTTTTTTGCTCAGCTCTCAAACTTGCAAGTTCCACAGTGAGAAAGTTTACTGCATTTTTCAATTCCTCCATTAACTCCAAATTTTTATCCACCGAGTTTTGACTCGCCGACTCCTGTCTCGGCGGCTCCGGTTTCTTTTTTCTCCCAGGACTCATCTCGCCTGCTTCTTCTGGCCTGGATACAGAAATTCACTGTTCCACAGCAACTCGCTCGCCGATCTGCTCCCGTCCACAGCAACTCGTTCGCTGCTCTGCTCCCGTCCACAGCAACTCGCTCACTGCTCTGCTAATG
>JBBPBX010005048.1:60485-73763 GCA_038048925.1 Garcialebias charrua
CAACAGCAGTTTTGTAAATCAAAGATTTGTTGCTTAATAAAACAAAGTGACGATAAGGTCTTGAATTTATTTTGGAAGGTCTTTAAAAAGTCTTGAAAAGGTATTGAAATTAACTTCATTATTCCTGCATATACCCTGTAGGATCACAAAAAAATAAAAAATATCTATATATTTTTTTTAATGAATACATGTACAGCACTGTACAGTCACCAAGCACTTAGCCTATCCTAACAGTTTTTAAAGATGAAGGATTAAAGATGAAGGATTAAATATGAAAGATTGTCTCCCTTTCACATAAAGGGAGCTAGCTCCCTTTATGGGAATGGAGCCTGCATGGAGGAGGGAGACAATTCCACTCACTCCATCTTTAAAAACTGTGTTAGGATAGGCTAAGTGCTTGGTGACTGTACAGTACTGTACATTTATCTATTTATTAAAAATATACTGTACAGTATATATATATTTATTTTTATTTATAAATAGATAAATGTACAGTACTGTACAGTCACCAAGCACTTAGCCTATCCTAACACAGTTAAGGAGTCAGTTGAATTGTCTCCCTCCCTAGCAGGCTCCATTCACATAAAGGGAGCTAGCTCCCTTTATGTGAAAGGGAGACAACTCAACTCACTACTTCATCTTTAAAAACTGTGTTAGGATAGGCTAAGTGCTTGGTGACTGTACAGTACTGTACATGTATTCATTTATTTAAATAAATAAAAATTATGAGATGCATATTCGTAAGTCCGGGACCTCGTAAGTAAGAGCGCTCGTAAGTTGGGGACTACCTTATATATATATGGCTTACCAATGCTAGCTCTTGGGACATGGAATGTAACCTCTCTGGTGGGGAAGGAGCCTGAGCCTGTGCGGGAGGTTGAGAGGTACCGAGTAGATATAGTTGGGCTCACCTCCATGCACAGCATGAGCTCTGGAACCGATCTCCTTGAGAAGGGCTGGACCTTATTCCACTCTGGAGTTGCCCATGGTGAGAGGTGTCGAGCTGGTGTGGGTCTACTTGTAGACCCTGACTTCCTTTCGCCTTTGGTTGGGGGGACGGGCTTTGACTGTTGTTTGTGCCTGTGCGCCGAACACAGTTCAGAGTATCCGGCCTTCATGGAGTCCTTAACAGGGGTGCTGGAAACTGCTTCAGTTGGGGACTCCTTTATTCTGCTGGGGGACTTCAATGCCCACGTGGGTAATGACAGTGTGACCCGGAGAGACATGATTGGGAGGAATGGCCTCTCTGATCTGAACCTGAGTGGTGTTCTGTTGTTGGACTACTGTACTAGTTATAGTTTGTCCATCATGAACACCATGTTCGAACATAAGGGTGTCCATAAGTGCACTTGGCATCAGGACGCCCTAGATCAGACGGCAGAGGGAGATGTTGGACAGACCCTGTAGACCTAAAGTCAAAGTCAAAGTCAACTTTATTGTCAGAACTGCAATATGTACAGGACATACACAGGACCGAAATTGCGTTTCTCTCAGTCCCTCGGTGCAACAGTAACCATCTAAACACTAAACACTAAAACATTTAATAAACATAAGCATAAAATAGTAAAAGTGTAACACTGTCCTGAGTTTTTCATAATAGTATAAAAGTATGAAAATTTACACCAACACTGAAACACCAAACACCCAATGAACATAAGCATAAAATGAAATAATAAAAGTGTAATACTGTCCTGAGTTTTTACATAGTAGTATAAAAAGTATATCTATAAAATAAACTGAAGGTTCTAGCATTGACATTTGCAAAGAGTGGCACAGCAGCATATAAGTTAATGTACACAGTATATGTATGAGGTAGTTGATGTTGGTATAGAGGCAAAGTGGCATATGCAGTGAGGCACATAAGGCACATTTGGCATCCTTAGATAAGGCTAGTCAGAGCATGCTATATATGTATCTGCAGTAGTATAGATAAAAGTAGTGTAAATAAAACGTGTACTGAGGGTTTGCTGGGAACGCTTGGCAGAAGAACCCGTCAGAGAGATCTTCAACTCACACCTCCAGGACAGCTTTAACCGCATCCCAGCTGAGGTGGGGGACATTGAGTCAGAGTGAGCCATGTTCCGCGCTTCGCTTGTTGAGGTAGCTGCCTTGAGCTGGGAGTGCTGTAATCCAGTCTGACGAGCTTTGATTTAGATTGACTCAAAGTTTTTCTTTATACCACTGCTGATTGTTGACCGACTGTCCTATCAGATAATTGATGACCAGCCATAATTTTGTGGCACTAAAAGATTCAAAACAATTCTGTACTCCTTTATGAAGCCATTTTCTTAGTAAACATATCTGGAGTTACTGCTAGCTGAGGTGGAGTGTTTTTTCCCCAAAAAAAAAGAATTTGGGAACATTACTGATTAGTCAAGTACCCAGCTGTATCACTCCACTTATTTGAGCAGATAAGCATTTGTTTTCACAATGCAGGTGAACACTGATTGCATAACAACAGGCAGCACAACCAAGTCCCTTTTGCACGACATTCACCAACAACAGAGGACACTATACAGGTAGTCCCCGACTTACGAGCGAGTTCCGTTCCTCCGAGGCGCTCGTAAAGCGAAAATTCGTAACTTGGAACGGCCGCCACGTGTCTCGTAAGTCCGGAATTTCGCTCGTAAGTTGGAACGGTTTTGCTAGCGCGACTACAAACACTCGTTTTTCATCGAAAAACTGCTTACGAGTGCATAAAAATGATCGGAAACGTGTGTCCACATGTTTAGCTAACGAACTGTGGTGAAAAAACACAGAAAAACTCGGTATTTTTTGCGTTTTTTCCAAAAATTCGCCAGCTCGTAAGTCCGGAACCTCGTAGGTCAGAGCGCTCGTAAGTCGGGGACTACCTGTAGTTGGGGCTGTGCAGTTAAACTATCACTACAAACAGGGGTGCAGGAAAAAAATATATCAATTTTTTTTTTAAAGAATCGATTTTCTTAGTCCTGGCGATTCAGAATCGATTCTAAAAGCCCCAAAATCAATTTTAAAACCCATAAGATAAAGAAAATAAAACCATATCTCATTGTATATGAAAGAATACATAAAATTAAAGGTGGCAGAAAGAAGAAGAAATCTGACCCAAACCAGTGACCTCCAGGACCCGATAAGGATAAAGCGGGTAAAGATGATGGATAGATGGCTGTTGTTGAAAACATTTACCAAACAAATCTTTTAAACAAACTCCATCCATACACATTTGAAACATGGATGAATGCAATATGATTTTGCAGTCTATTTTATTTTGAGTTAAATGTTTATGCAATACAGTAGGCTGAAATCTTAGTTTACATTTGTATTTTGAATTATTTGTGATGGACTGGACTAGGGGTGGGCAATATTGCCAAAAAATGATATCACAATATATTTTTTGAAACACCCTGATAACGATATCACAGACGATATTTCACATTTTCTCCTTTTATTGAATCAACCAAACAAATGTGTAATTTCAAAATGACTTTTCATAAACAGTCACCAGAATACAAAAAAATATATTCATATTTAACAAGCAAAATAAATAAATATATAAAAAAATGGCTGACAGTTTGAATCAGCTACCAAGTGCAAAAAGAATACCTTAACATAATTTTTTTTGTAAACTTCAAGTATGTTAACAATTCTTGATCTGTTTGTAGAACAATATCTTTGAAGAAATAGTTTTATCCACATCTTTTAAACAGGAAAAATGTGCAGTTAAGAGAGATAGTAAAACAAAAAGCACATTTTCTTTAGAATTAAGAAGAACTGTTTCAGTTATTAGCATTACTTACATTGGTCATGCTATTTGTGCAAAAAGCTTCTTAAAATAAATTAGGGATGGTTGCAAAACTAAAGATTATGATTTAGAATATAACCAGCATCAACAATGCCGTGTTGTTGGACTAGCTTTGTTTTTTTCTTTTCCTGAAGTCCCCGCCACTTCCGAAGTTTCTCTCAACTGCATACAGTTTTCGTAGTGCGCAGGATGTTTGTGCTTTAACTGGCTAAACAAATTCGACTTGTTTCCTCCCTTACCCGAAACAACGTGCTTGCATGACTTGCAGAATATGGTCGTCTGATTCACATCTTTTTTATAACCAAAGTAATTCCAAACAACAGAAGTTGCTCCTTTTTTAGGAATTAAATCGTGAGGTAGTTCCGCGACACTCTTGTGGTCTTCCATGCTTGCTCGCGCCCGCAATGCTTCACATGGCTCAGTGCTGCGCAGGTTAGACGCAGTCAAATGACGTCATCATAGGATGCCGTAATATAATTTTTTTCACCGGTGTCAAAAAATCCACCGGTATTATCATAAACGAGACGATATGGCCCACTCCTAGACAGGAGAAATGTCCAGGGTGTCCCCTGCCTCTCGCACAGTGACTGCTGGATATAGGCACCAGTGACCTCCGGGACCCAATTAAAGCTGCTGCATTCTATTCATATACTGTACCCATCTGCTCACAATTCAGGCTGCTGTATTTATACTGTATTATTTGACATTGTTAATGTTTGCTACAAGCATACATTATTGCTTTAAATAAATGTTTTATTTGTTTACATTATTGTTTAATCTTTTCATGATTTCAATTGAAAATTGTTTCAGAATCTAAAATCGATTTTTAATCGAATCAGTGCATCAAAAATCGGATTTGATTCTCTAGACCACTGGTTCTTAACCTGGGTTCGATCGAACCCCAGGGGTTCGATGAGCCGGTCTCAGGGGTTCGGCGGAGCCTCTGCCCCGGATGTAAAGACACACTTGTGTAAACACCGGTGTGACCGGTGTTGCCAGATAGAGTCCCACCCGCCCAAAGCACTCTCTACCTGCAAAAGTCAGAAGGAAAATCGCGGTTAACCGCCCAATCTGGCAACACTGGTGACGGCTGCAGATTCAGTGCTGATGATAGCTTTTTCTGCTACTATTTAGCTGTTTCTATGCTAATTTTAGCTTTTTAAGCTAATTCCACATTTAATGCTCTTATTTCTAAAAACGTCAGCCTAATTCAGCAAAAATGTGCTCTCTCAACTTCATTCTGGTGATGCTTCTTTCTGCTATTTTAGCTACTTTTCAGCTTAATCTTTTTTTCTAATTTTAGATTTTCTTCAGATAATTTCCACATTTTTGTGCTCATTTCTGCTTCTTTCAGCCTAATTGGGCAAATATATTCTTTTTGCTTTCTTCTGCTAATTTAAGCCTATTCTACCTTTTCAGCAACATTTTTTTAGTAAATTTTTTCTGGTTTAATAAAAAAATTTGTGGTAATTTCTTACACTTTCAGCCTAATTTACTCAAAAAATTTTATTCTTAAAAAAAAATCCTATTTTATTTTTAATTAGAAAAATAGTACAAAAATATTTTGGGGGATTAAACTCTTATGGGGCCAGAATAAAGTAATACCGTAATTTGTTGTGAGTTCATGCACTGTGTTGGTTTTGTTCTTTGAGCAAGGTGATGTTGTAGAATTTGAAAAAAAAAAATCATATTTTATATATTACAAAAGAGGGGTTCAGTGAGTGGGCATATGAAACTGGAGGGTTCGGTAGCTCAAAAAAGGTTAAGAACCACTGCTCTAGACACAGAGATTCACACCCCTAACTACAAACAATTAGTAAAAGAGGCTATAAGACTCGCACAACAGATCAGTCTACTTTACACATAACAAAAAACAGCACTGTACTTTAGCTATGAAAATTCAATTTTAATAGTGCAGGTGCTGCATTTATTTTTGCTCTGCCTGACTGGCAGAAATAATATGTTGACTACATATGACTACATATGTAGAGACCTGGTCCAATTACCGTATTTTCCGGTGTATAGGTCGCACCTTTTTATGTTTTTTTTCAAGGCCTGCGACCTATATATGGCTTGTTATCACTTTCGGTGAAACAAATTTTTAAATCCAGCTCATTTCACAATTACGTTCATTTATTAAGGAAAAGTTCAGCTCAGACATATATTTGCTATAATTTTTATCAAACAAATAATTGTTTTTAAGTGTTAATCTTCTTAAAAGCCTTGCTGTGCGCTCCTGTGGCAGACATTTGCAGCAGAGCTAAACGTAGGTGCAACCTATACACCAGTGCGACCTATCTAGGGATTTTTCCAATCTATTGGTGATAATTGGACAATGCGACCTATAGACCCATTTACAGCCTACGTCATCAAGCAGCTGCGCGCGCATCGTCGCAACAGCAGTATGGCGGCTCGTAGTGTATTATCAAGCTACGCTAGCGGGTTATCGGTAAATGATCGCAAAGCTTACTTTAATAAGTTAACTTTGAGCAATGGCCATCAGCTTCCTGATCCGTGTACAGTTACTGAATGGGAGGATGACGTGAGTAAGTGGCCTAGCATTCAGTGGCCTGATATTTACACGTATTTGGTGGAGAAACCTAGCGTGTACACAAGAGAAAAGCTACGAGCATACAAATCACTCGATGCGTATGACTACGTTGTTTGTGGACATGTACAGGAAGTGCGTTATAATGATTTGGACGCAGATTTCTGTGTTTTAAAGTCCAAAGTCCTCCCCAGTCAGAGACAAGGTGCAAAGACTACAATGTATGAGGCTTGGGTAATTGTCAACAAAGTGGAGAACTACATTCTCACAGCAAACTGCACCTGTATGGCAGGGTAAGTTAATTTTGTTTCTTGATATGCATAATTTGCTTCTGTTTTAGGCCACTGCAATTTTAGATGTTACATTATTTCAATTTTCAGTGTAAAATGTTTTAATTGCATTGCTCAGATAACTTAGTCATTACATATTCCAAAATATTCATCCAGTGGTCACAGTGGCTTGAATTTCAGAAGCTAATGAAAATCACAAATGTTTATTTAGTTACAAGCAAAGTCAGAACTTAGTCAGGAAACATTCAAAAGTGACATTTCCACCAACATGTTAGTAATTTCCAACATTTCAGCCTAGGATCATGCTGTAGTCATGCAGCTGCCATACTGTTCAAAGTCGAGCTCGCAGTTAGGATGGGAAGGACAGAGAAGGCAGCAGTTACCTCCGGTGTGTGCATGTGGAAAGAGAGTCGAAAAGAGGTCAAGCCAGCTCCACTGAGTGAAATCAAGTTCACCAAAACTAAGAGGCTATGCAAGCAGTTTCCAGCAGCATCAAAACCTACTCACAAGAACAGTGAGACACCCAGAGGCATGTAGATGTTGACAGAGGCAAAATAAGGCCCACTTTGATAATTTTTACATTTTCAGGGACTCCAGACTAACTTATTTATACAAGTAACAAAGTTCACACTCATTTCATTTTTATTCATAACATACATTGGCCTCTACTCCTAATTACAAATTTTTTTTAGCGACTAAAGCATCTAATTTTAAATCATTATTAATAGAGAAGTGGCTAAACACATTTTTAACAGTCTGAACTTCACAGGAGTCTGAACTTCACAGGTAAAATAGAACCCAGCTAAGTGCAGTCTGGAGCCCTGCGTTTACATTTTCATCTCACTTTTGAAGATATGGATGTAATATACCACCCTAACTATCTTTGTATTTTTTTAAAATAGTGCTGACAGATGACGACATCCTTGAACTGCGGGCTGTGGACCCAGATTGTGCAGTGCTGACGACCTTCGACAACAGTGACACGGACACCGCTTCATCCGACGACAACTATGAGGATCATCAAGATTTACCGGAGCCCTTAACTGCTTTATTCAGCACATCATCCAGAGACCTGACACCCGATGAACTAAAGGTGAAATGTGAGGAAACATTTCACCTGCTGAAAACTAAACACACACCTTATCAGTGCAAAAGGCTGGAAGCTGTAACTCGACAGCAGTCAAAGTCTATGGAGTGGAACATCCATAGAGCTGGTCGAATCACAAGCACCAAATTTCATCGTGCCACCACTTCGGACATGATCAGCAACACATATCTGATGGATGTAATGCAGTACAACCACAGAGATTTAAATGTACCATCTGTGCTGTGGGGACAAAACATGGAGGAAACTGCACGACAAATATACACTGATTTAATGGCCAAAACACATGAAGATTTAACTGTAAGCTGCTGTGGGTTAGTAGTGCTGCCTTCTGAGCCACACCTTGGCTCATCACCTGATGGAATAGTAAGTTGTAAATGCTGTGGCAAAGGTGTGGTGGAAATAAAATGTCCATACAAATATCAGCAAAACTTTAATGGATGTACAGATGACAGTAAGTTTTGTTTGGACAACTCTTTCACTTTAAAGCAATCACACCCATACTACCATCAGATCCAACTGCACATGTTTGTTTGTGATGTCAAATACTGTGACTTTGTGTTGTGGTCAAAACAACAACTCATTCTACAGCGTGTTCTAAAAAATCTAGCGTTTCTACAAGACACCCTGCCAAAAGCTCAAAACCTTTTCATCTCAGGTTTGTTGCCAGAACTCCTGACCAGAAGACACGATCCTGCCTTTGAGTCTGAGAAAACCTGTAAGGTTTGTGAAAGGCCAGAGTACGGCAAAATGATCAGCTGTGTTAAGTGCAATAACTACTTTCACTACAGCTGTGCAAAAATCAAAAGGAAATCAGCAACTTGGACCTGTGAGGAATGCCAGATGTTTTTGGCCTGAATGTGAAAAATGCCATGAATTTGTGCATAAACAAGTACGAAATGTCAGGGTTTTTAATACTTTGTTTTGTACCACCGTAGCTGTTATAGGTGGTCTGTTATTTACCTTGATCTTTGCAGCCATTAATAATCTGATGTTGATTGTTTTAAATAAATCTTATATTAAACATCTTAATTTTTTGGTAGGTTTCTAGTCTGTTTTTCATGTCAAATTCAATTATTTAGATTAATTTTGAACCACGTGGTACCTGTATATACAATTTTAAAGAAATACACAAGTTCTAATTTAATCAAATCGTTTGTTTATTGTTAGACAGATGACAGTTTATTGATCTACTGTAGTACATCAACATTTAAAAGTTCATTTCAAGTGATGTGGATCAAATAGCAAACACATATGTAAAAATTTTCAGAAAGTTTTTATGTTCAGAACAGTTACTTTTTATGTTCAGAACAGTTACTTTTTATGCAGTTACAGAGAAATTACTTTTTTGGAACAACACTTTTACAGAGGTTTGTCAGGGCACCACATAACACAACAATGTCATCTAACATATCAACTTGTGACAGTGGAATTACACTTTGTAAAATTTTAAAGTTCTTCCACCGACCAATGACTCGCTCAACATGTATCCTGACACGAGAAAGCTGTCGTGATGAGTCCACCTCATGTGCAGAGAGCTGTTTCTTTCCCTTTGTGAAATGAGGGATGCGAAGGGTTGCACCATAAGCTGCCAGCTCATCTCTGATTAGAAATCCCCTGTCTGCTAATACCTCATCCTTAGACTCCAAAAGTTGTAAGAAACCAGATTCGTTTGTAATCTGTTTATCGGATACCCGCCCACCCCACCCAGGAGACAGAAAACTAATTGACCCAGCAGGGGTGATGGCAATTAAATATTTGACTGTGTTATTGTGTTTATAATTTGACCATGTCTGAGCCCTGGCTGTCAAATTACTTGGTCTGGCGATAAAAATTTCAGTACAATCTATGATACATCGACATTTTTTAAATTTACGCTTAAAGATTTTGGGCATGTTTTTAAGTATGGCACCTTTTGTTGGCCATTTAATGAGCGGCTTGAGGATCACGGCCATTACAGGTATCCAAGTTCTGCAAATATTTGAAATGGTGGTTTTTGATACATTGAATCTATAGGTAGTCCCCGATTTACGAGCGCTCTGATCTGCGAGGTTCCAGACTTACGAGCTGCACATTTTTGGAAAAAACGAAAAAAATACTGAGTTTTCATGTGTTTTTTCACTTCAGTTAGCAAGTTAAGCATATAAACACACGTTTCCGATCATTTTTATGCACTCAAAAGTAGTTTTTAGATGAAAATAGAGTGTTTTTAGGTGCGCTAGCGAAAACCGTTCCAATTTACGAGCGGATTTCCGGATTTACGAGCGAAATGGCGGCCGTTCCAAATTACGAGATTTCCGGTTTACGAGCGCCTCGCTGTGACGGATCTCGCTCGTAAATCGGGGACTACCTGTATGTAGGGTTGGGCATCGAGAATCGAGAATCGTTCGGAACCGGGACTAACTGTCCGGTTTTCCCGGAATCGTTCAAAATATTAATTTGCGATTCCTATGTTCGATGCTAGTTAGCCGACCGGAAGTAGCCCCGCCGAAAACCAACGAAGAAGAATCCACCGGAAGTGAGCATTCCGCGATCGAAAGCGTACTAATTAATAAAATGACCAGTCAGGTCAGTGCAGCACTTGCAATAATTTTATATCATGCAAAGGAGGGTGGAGAAGTAAAATAGTGTCCCGTCTTTGACGCGCTCCACCGGATTATTTTCGCTTCGTATCCGACCGGAAGTACAGAGTGGTCCGTCTGCAAAACGCTCCGCCGAACTTTTCGCTAATCGCTACCTCTTCGGCTCCATCAGGTAAATAAATAAACTATAAACTACATCTCATACCAACATTAAGGCAGATAACAAGTTATACTCTGCTTAAAGCGGTAAGTCAGCTCAAATACAAACACGATGCTAACGTTAGCTTGTATTTTTTCTTAGACAAACGACCTGAAATGGCTTCACAGTGTTCACCAGCGTCCAAGGTAAAAACGTCAGTGAATGAAGAGTGCCACAGAACTGTTACAGCATATGTTGTGAAAAGGTTGCATCCCTTTTCAGATGTGGATTCAACCATGGATTGCACTTACATTGCACAACACTTATTAACATTCTTAATCCATTTAAAGTTCTCTGTGTCTTTTAAAATGTTTTAATGTCTCTAGTTTTCATTATTATATAATTTCTGTTTATGTTCTCTTTCATTCCATTATGAGTGAATGTCACAGTTTGAAGAATTATTGAATAGGTTAGTTAGGCAATAACAACAGAGCTAATAATTGTATACATTCTCAGTCTTAAAAATGATTTAATAATCTCTTTACTGATAATACTGATAAACCTGTTGTTTGTTTAGGAACCTCCCTGCAGTCTGTCCAGAAAGTCTCCACTGGAGGAGCGTTTTGCTGAGGAAGAGGCACAACATAATTTCACAGCTCCATGTCCATGAAGAAACAAATGGAGAGAGGGCTGCAGATACCAGGACATCCCACCAGCTGTTCTGTCTGAGGATCCTGCTGCTGTGGTGGAACCAGGTTAGCCCATCAGTGGGAGCTCAGTAACATGACTGCAGCATCAGACACTGGACAATATTATATGTATAATAGTAATAATAATAATAATATATGTTGGTGAGTCCTCCATGTTACCATACCATACCATTTTATTTATAAAGCACTTTCAACAGGAACAAGTCCACACCAAAGTGCTTCATGTTGGCTCTAATCTGCCCTGTGAGAAATTCATAGTAAATGTAACAAAAAGGAAAAAGTTCATAGCATTAAATTCAAACAGAAGTTCAAATTATTTCATCCTGAAATAACTCTGGCTAACTACTGTAGCTTTTTTATAACATGGAGTTAAACTCAATGTAGTCTCCTCAGATAAATAGTGTTACCATTATTTTTATATTAAAGTTTCTGTTAACTTATTATTTTTATATTTGATTGTTTCTGTTCAGTGCCCTGAGACAACTTCTGTTGTGACTTGGAGCTATACAGTATAAATAAACTGAATTGAATTGACACGTCTTTTTGTAACCCCGCCTACAAAAAGAATCGGAACCGAGAATCGAAAAGAATCGGAACCGAAACGAAGAATCGGAATCGGAACCGGAATCGCTCAAATTCAAACGATGCCCAACCCTATCTATATGCCAAGTCAACGTTACTTAGGCCTAACCTTAATTTCATCAGAACAACTAATAAGTGATCCTCAACACTAAGTTTTTGGCAGATTTGGTCTACACTGCCAGTTATTTTTTTAAGTACCCATTGGAAGATGACAGATGTAAGTCCTGTGAGAAAAATGAGTTGTGTAAAGTTGCACTTAACAGTTGAATAAGAAAACTGAGATCCTTCCAGTTTATGTTTTAACTTTTGATGTTCAGCCTGTAGCGTGTCAAACTCCTGACGCAGGTGGGCATATTCACTCTGAAGTTGACAGTGCCTCAGGTTCAGATCATCATATTCAGTCCTTCGTACGACATCTTCTTGTGCTGAAAGTTATGAAAAGAAACGGTAAGCAAATGCACCTAAAAGCAGGAAGCAACACTTTATGCTCTGTGACACAGAATGTGCCTGTGCTGTGGCTTGTGTCTTCTTTTTAGCTGATTAATTTTGAACAAAATTCAGCTGTACACATGATTGTGGGGTCAAAACTGCAAGTAAACCATTCGGGTTTGAATAACATATGAGCAGAATGTTGGACGACACCCCTAGTATTTTAGAAATTTTAAATCTATCTATAATTAATTAATTAATGAAACAATAAATTTATTGAAATATTTGTTAGATAGGACATAATTGTACCAGGGTCATGTTCCAAGTTGGATTGTTGTTGTTGATCTGAAGTGACACTGCCAGGGCTGGGTTGATGTGATGACATGCGCACACCATCATCTCTCCTCTTTTTCCTCTGGTACCTAAAATAAAAATATGTGAAGATGTAGCGAGACACATAGTAAATAAACATTTACACATCATCTACTTTTACTACAGAGCTGTATTTTAAAGCCTGCACTACACCAAAGTATGCTAAAGACCATGACAACAGAACAGAAAAAAATAAATAGTAAAGACAGGCCAAAGCAAATTATCCATACCTTTCCATCTTCGCTCGTGCTCCCTGGCTTTTAGTGTACACAAACACAGAAGGTACGAAATCAGGACTTTGATAATCCAACGACATTTCCCCTGAAAATAAAGCACAGAGGCATTTGTTTATTAAGAGCTAGCTTATTAGCAACTAGCTTCTAGCCAACTTTCCGACCGAATTTAACACCAATAAACTGCGTCTAGTTTTTAAAAACAATGTTTAATGACAACCAGGGTTTATGGTGAAATAAAACTAGATGAGTAACCTTACCTGATATAAAATGTGCACCGCATACTCGTGCATTTTTGATGATGTCCTCGGTCCAATCCACCTGCTTGATGGTCTGAAGCGACAGCTGCCTTCGGTGGCTTTGAAATGGTCGATTGCCTCTTGGTATGCGGTAGAACTTCAGTCCTTCCTTAGAATACCTATTTGTACAACCGTATACGCAACATCCTGACATTTTGTTGCTGGTGGAGGAAATTGCTTAGCTAGATTCACTCCGCAACTTTGTTAT
>JBBPBX010005049.1:33451-43734 GCA_038048925.1 Garcialebias charrua
TATATATATATATATATATGTATAGTGCAAAACTGAGCATAATGATTTGAGCAAAATGGCTACAGATCTGTTTATCTCAGCTCTTGATGATCTTAGTTTAAAACCCTGGAATGAAGGCAGCAGGATGTATGCATTCCTTCAAGGAAGCTTATATTTAGGTTTACATTTTGCATTCATAAAATCACAGCAAGCATCTCAGAATGATAAATTATGTTCCTTTGTAAACAGTGGAAATAAAAAAAATGGAGTTTAAAAGGAGACTGAACAATAAACACTTCATATGTTCAGGTTTTTTTATGAGGGGATTCAGTGCATCACAAGGCCACAATAAAATGTTATAGCTGATTAAAATGGTTTGATTTAAAGAGAAATTGCATGGTTATATTTAATAAAAAAACAAAATATATGAAGATGAGCTGGTAGGGGAGGATGAGTGTGCCGTGTGTGCAAACAGTAACTTATCCTGCTATTAAATACAATAAGATTGATCTTTTCTAAGTTCATGATACCCTTTTAACCAATCAGCACCTGAGCAAAACATTGTCATAAAACACAGGTAGGTCTGCATGCAAGCACATCTTTGTTCCACGATACTGATGCTGTGATTCAGCCCTCAATGTGAAATTGAACCGAATCTGTCAGAAAGCCTGATGAAGAATGCTGCTCAGGCAGTGGAGAATGAATGAAGGATTAGACCTTTTTTCACAGCACACATTCTGGATTCCTGGAAAGTGCGGGTGTAATATTAATGGTTGCTTCTCGCTTATAGAACTGTCACTGTCATTGTGGGGACACTTAATGGATTTGAGCCGTCATTAATTCTACCGATGTGTTGCCAAATGTGATAAGTCGAAATGTCCGTGGTGGGAAAAGATCTACTGATTTCCACTAGAAGGTGATAAATTAGGATCAATTTAAAATCCAAATTGTTATCAACCACAGACTGATGATAAAACCTCAACAACAACAACAACAAAAAACATCATCAGGTCTGAATTTATTGAAGAATTATGTGGTTTTGAGTGAGCTATTCAGCAGCAAAACAGGTTCATTGTTTGTTGGAGAAAAATATTCTCGCTTTGTCTTACTCTAATGGAGCTACACTCGACGGCAGGAGAAGATTTTAACTAGGTATTTTACTCGAAAGGTTAGATTTTCAGGATAGATTACACAGATATACAGGAAGTACCATACTTTTCGGCGGAAAAGACGCTTCTGTGTATAAGCCGCTTTGTCCAATTATTGGGAATAATTTGTAAAAATCCATAAATAAGCCGCTTCGCTCTATAAGTCGCATCTATTATGCGTCACCGCTATGCGACGCGTCAGCGCCTCATTTGCCCTGCTGAAAATGGCGGCCACAGAAGCGAGCCAGCATGGAAGGACTTTACAAGATTAACACGGTAAAAACAATTATTTCTTTGCTAAGAAAAAATATATTTCTTAGCTGACATTATAGCACAAGTGTTCCTGAGCTTAACCGTTCCTTAATCAATTTACGAAATGGTCAAATCTGCTGAATTTAAATTGTTTCGGTTTGACGTCTTCCAAACGGTCGTGTGCGCTACTAAAATAAATTATAAAAAATTGAATTATATCTCAAATGTCTTATACAGGTCAACAGTTTGTAAATCAAAACCCATATAGTTATACTCTGTAAGCTAAAAAAAAATCTGCCGAGTGGTTTATGATTTATAACAATATAAACGGAAATAAAACCGAAGCTAAGGAGACAATTCCGTCTCTAAAAAAAGAATAAAAATTTGAATTTTATCTCAAATGTCTCATACAGGGCAACAGTTTGTTAATGAAACCCATATAATTACACTCTGAAAGCCTAAAAAATATCCGTCAAGTGGTTTAAGAGCTGTTTATCTAAACAGTAGGTATCTGTTTGCGGTAGGTATACCGCTAACAACAAAGCTAAAAAAGCAATTTTTTTTAGCTCTAAATATCTTCTGTAGGTAACAGTTTGTAAATGACCACCAAATAATTACGCTCTGTAAGTTTCAAGAAAATCTGCGGTGTGGTTTATGAGTTATCTTGCTAAAAAACACAGCTAATAGTGGTTAGCTCCAGAGCAGAAGGCCAGGCAGCGACAGAGTCAGTCCGAGCAGAGGAGGCTTTTTTTGGAAACATGAGCTAGAAACGGTCGGTGTACTCATCTGGAAGTGTCCCCCTAGAAGACAAAAGTGGTACTGCACCATTTTTTTGGCCAAAATGAAAAACGGCAATATCAGAGCCAAAAATGGGTCTAAAAATATAGGAAAAAATCCATAAATAAGACGCTTCGGCGTATAAGCCGTAGGACATTCAAATGAGTAAAAAAATCTGCGTCTTATATGCCGAAAAGTACGGTACGCATGAAAAACAGTTACGAGAATCTGTCATGAGCTGCGTGTGAAACTTGTTTTTATACGCTTAGCAGTTCAGCCGAGCTCACAGACTCTGAGGCGTCCTTGAAAAGACAGCTGCACACTCCTCATCCAGCTCTCTACTTACCCCTAAACATATGGTTCATGGGCAGAGTTAACATTCTCAGCCATAGTAGTTAAAAACATCCGTAAACTTTGTTCAAAAACTCCTTAACATTGTTTATTATCTGTTCCTTTTTAAAGTTTGTAACCTCAAACTCTGCTACCAGCCACATCTCTCAGTGTTGTTTCAATTTGTCCACGTTTAAATGAAGTTTGATGAATGCATTTAGCGGAAAACTGCCCATATTTATGTTAATTAATGCCAGAGCACAAAGCATCCCATTCTTAAAGACCAGCAGTGTTATATGAAATATTTACCGCCTCCGGAGGGCTGGTGGTATTTCCAAATTAGTTGAAGAAACAGAGGAAGAGGAGCAACTTGTTCCACCGTTGCCTTCCTTCATTAGAAAAAGGGCAGACATGTCAGGAAAGGAATAAATCTTCATCTGTATTAGTGATGAGTGCCGGACATTGTCACAGCTACAGATAAATGATCAAAAAAGTGTGTAAAATTCATTTTTTTCTGCTTTTCATTCAGGATATAAAACTTTCTGATTGTGGAACATTTAAAAAAGACAGAGCTTCACATCCAGAAGTAAACTATAAATCAAAGTCACTCTATATAAAATCTGGCCTCAGTGTGCATTGAAGTAGAGCTGTCATTTCTAACCTGGGCTCCCAGTCCAGTTTGGCCCGACCCAAATTTGGGCCGGGCCGGACCCTAACAATGCACTGGATGGGCGGGCCGGGTCGGTGTCAGGCTTTTGATTGCGTCAGCAGATCAGCCACAATACAATTATGTGGCAACATGGCTTGCCATAAACTCCAATTAGATGTCAAAAGGGCTTGCCATACATTCACCAGCCTCACGCGGCCATTTGACCATGCACTGACCAACCTTGAAAGAGGTAAAAAGTTCATTTAAGCTTCAGATGGGACTGTACTGCCAGACAGCGATCCATCACCCGAATGGACGTTCATTCTGCCGCTGCACTCAGCGGACATGCGTGGCCAACAACCCAAACAGGTGAGATCCCAAAGTAGACATGTCAGAGCAGGGTCTATGTCTGAATAATGCAGAATGCAGCCAGAAGAAGGAATTTAACGAGCTTTGATGGCCATGAAAGGACAAACACCCCCTCAGCTCCGATCTTCAGCCCCTTTAATTCAGCCGCGCGTGTCCGCCGACCATTAATAACTTTATAAGCAGTCAAAGCTTGATTAAAAAAAGTATATTTTTTGGGTTCGGACTTGTAATTACTGTTAATTCATCGGGTCCGGTGGGGTTCTGGGGTTCCACCATGGGGTTCCACCATGGGGAGCAGGGCCTTCACCTGCTCTGCCCCTCACCTCTGGAACGCTCTACCGCCAGACCTTCGAAACACCACCTCCCTTTCTCTGTTCAAGACAGCCCTGAAAACACATCTCTTTAGACTAGCTTATCATTAACTTTACTAAATGTATTTTTATTATTTTGCATTTTATAATCTTTATGTATTTTATATTTCAATTTGTCGCTGATAATGTTTGATCTGTATCACACTGTATTGATTTGTTAAGTGTCCTTGGGTGTCCTGAAAGGCACTTTTAAATAAAATTATTATTATTATTATTATTATGATGATGACTACGGGCTGAGGCCGGGTTGGATCGAATTTTTTGGGCCCAAATGCAACTCTACATTTCAGCTGAGGTACCCTGAGGACGCTCTGTCTTGCTCTGGAGCCAGTCTTGGTGCAAGTCATCCTTTTGACCAGGCCTACTCTACTGTCACCTTTTGCAAATAAAAACACCAAATAAAATCTCAAAAAGCATCAAAGTTTCTTAAATTAAATTTTGGATTAATCACTCATCTTTTTGATTTCCAAAATTTAGCTTAAACTTAGCCTTCTGCCCAGAGTTGACTGTATTTATGGATTCATACTCAGATTCAAGCCAAAATCACAGGACTCTGTCAGCACATGAACCAGTCACCTCAGGTCTTCATCGTGTGATTTCCCCGAACACACTCGCCACAGCTCTGGAGCAGACTTTTGTCAGCCGCGAGCTAAGAGCTGTTGCTCAGAGAAACAGTTCTGAAAATCTGATTTGTTCTTCTGTCCGTCAGTCATTGTGTGCAAGCTTTGACAAATGCTTTCTGATGGCTGAATCTTACGGGTACAAAAGTAAACTGCAGCTATTTGTCAGAAACATGCAGATATTAGGGTGGCTTAACTTTATTTTATTTTTTCACCAGACACAACAAAACTGTAACTCTTACAAAACCAGTCATAAAGAAATTATAACAGTGCTTGAGATTTTTTTTTACATATTTAAACATGGGTTTATTTTAATTTTGTAAACATTAACTCTTGTTTTTAAATATTAAAAACAGCACCTGCTATGAAAAAGTTGGAATGCATCACAAACTGACTAGTTTTTAAACCCAGAATAAGCAAACAGACAGAGAGGGCCCAACACTTGATTGAAAAGGTACAGCTTACTGTGAAGTGAAGATATTTATGTTACACAGGGGATTATGTGCAAGGACAGAGAGCTCAGGTCCGTATGGGGATCCATGGAGCAGAGTTTTCAATAATTACTTTTGCCAGTTTGTCTTAGCTTGGAGCAGCTTTGAAGAAGAGCGTGGAGGTTCCAGTGGGGTACATGTGAGTGATCGTAGGAGTGAGGCAGGGCGGACCAGGAGAGCAGCTTTAGTGTCAACAGGTGGGACTGATCTCAGGCTGTTCCAGGGACTCAAGAGGTAAGTGGTTACAGACAGACTCAAGGAGACTCGAGGAAGGTGAGTGTTCACAGGTGCTTAAAAAAAACAACGGAGCAGGTCTTGACTAAAACACAAAGAAAATCACAGGTTAGTAGTCTCAAGGAATGAAGGTACTTGTAGTAGTGGCTGTCACAAAGTTCCCAAGAGCTTCAATGATCCAGTGATGAACTTCTGTCCTGTATACAGCAGTCCTCCAGCAGAGCAGGATCAGGAACAGGTGTGATGCTGTTGGCTCCGCCCATGCACTCAGGAGCTGCAGAAGCCAGGTAAAGCACGAAGCACCCTGAATCTGCACAGAATGTAAAGTGTAAAGAAAATAATAAATATTTGTTTGAAAACGTCACCCGCTTTGAACGTTATCAACCATTAAATGGCCATTATCATATCATCCCCATACGTAGCAGTCAGACTGCCCCTCCTGTACCTCCTACTAGGTTTAAAGGTGCGTTGTCACCGTTGGTAGCAATGACAGCAGGCTCCCTCTTTTGCTACGTGTTAAAGTTTATAGTAAAGCCTCTGGCGTTAGATTTAGGGTCTGGGTTTGGTTTAGGCACAAGGGTAAGGGGGTTAGGTTTAGGGTTGGTCCTCTGGGTCAGGTGTAAGGTTAGGTTTAGGAAAACGGTTACATAAGCTGAAAAAATAAAATAAAATAAAAAACTTCAGGGATTTCGGAAACACAATGCCTACTCACAGCAATAATAACGCTGATAACATTTTTTTAAACATGCTAGGAGGTAGATTGGACAGTTTTGCCACTATATATGGGGATGATAACAGCTAATAACGCCCATTGTATGGACTGGCAACATCCGAAGCCGCTGAAAACCTCACAAACCCATAAAGAGGCAAGGTTCTATTCTTAGCACACAGTTCAAAAGCATGCCTCTCTGATGGTATGGAGGTGCATTACTGCTCATAGAATGGCCAGTTTAAACTTCTGTAAAATAACCATCCATATAAAAATGTGCTTGCATGTTTTAGAACAACACATGCTTCCTTCCAGGTGACATCTTTTTCAGGGAAGACCTTGCATATTTCAGCAAAACCAATGTTAAACCATATGAAGCATCAATGGTTTCTAGAAGTGCAGTTTATTTCAGAATTGGGGTTGTATATTTTATGAAGCATGGGGATGTCAATGCACTGTTGAAGAAGTTTCATAGACATTTGATTATTGCTTCCCTGTTTAATTTAGTGTTGAGAGTTTCAACATGTAGTAAAAATGTCTTCACGCAGTTCACACAGTTGATCAAATGATCCTCTCTTCCTGTTTGATAGAAGCTGTGTTCAAAGAACAGCTCAATACAATTTGAATTCCAGGACATGTTCACGACACCTGGGAATTGTTTTTGCACGAGGCTCAGCTTTGCTTTTTTTTATGATTCAGATGAGTTTTCCCCAGTGAAATGTAGTGGCAAGGAAAAAGTTCTGTTTCCAGCCGAGTCTGGGTTCAGGAGGGGTTACGATCATCTGGGGAGTTTCTGGCATCAAGGTAAAATGATTGGTCTTCAAAAAAGAAAGAATAAGAAAAAAAAAATCAACTTCTGGAAGTCATCACTTGGGGGTTCATTAAAATATCCCTCCTCTGGGAATCAACAGGAGAATACAGGGCTCCACACTGTAGGATGGCAAAGACTTTTTCACACTCTAGTATATTATTGGGTACAAACTCCTGGGATTTTCTCCCCAATCTGACTTTTTGTTTTGTGTTGCAGAAACATGGAACTTGTAGAAATGTTGTCTTCCAAGTTCCAACAGCCTGTTCTTATTAAACGTTCAGCAACACAAGTCTCACTTAATTTGTAACCCTAACCCTAACCCTAACAACAAAAACCTAGCATTACTTTAAAAACACCTAACAACTACTAAATTTTAGGCCAGAGTTTTAGATGAAAATCATCATATCAGTTTTAATATCTTTCTGAAAAGTTCCATTAACATTTTTCCATTGGTTTAGGGGAAATTTTGCCCAAAGACCTTTAGGGTTGACTGTTAAATGAAATGCCAAACCTTTAAGAAAACATGTCATGCAATGTAGAGCGCTCAGG
Source organism: Garcialebias charrua (assembly GCA_038048925.1). Classification (NCBI taxonomy): domain Eukaryota; kingdom Metazoa; phylum Chordata; class Actinopteri; order Cyprinodontiformes; family Rivulidae; genus Garcialebias; species Garcialebias charrua. The sequence continues at coordinate 40,741 of JBBPBX010005049.1, forward strand.
CCAGGTTGATTCTGGCAGATCCTGATCACCCACTCCATGGTGAGTTCAGGTTGCTTCCATCTGGACGCAAGTATCTGCTGCGCAGATGTAGGATGAACAAACTGAAAAACTCCATCATCCCTGTAACGACCAGGCTTCTCAACAAACAGTGATGATTGATGTACTGTTATTTAATGTCTCTGTTTAGTATGGAGGTTTTGTTTGCCTTCTGACTTTGAAACAAACTGCCCCTTGGGGATAATAAAGATTCTTGAACTTGAACAGAGTATGTGTTGTGAGCCAAGGGTTCCCAAACTTTTCCATGCAATGGCCTCCCCCAAACAACATTAGCTTCTGGACAAGGCCCCACTCGCAAACCCCCAATCAATGCTACAAATATGAAAAGAAACATAAACTTTTAGTATGTTTTAACTTTTATTCACTATATTGAATTAATTATTACAGCTGCTGAGCATAAAAATGTTATTAACTAACATTTTTTAATGTATTATATTCCCACTCAAGTGGCGCTGAAGTTTTGAAGGTTTTACCACTCGGTTGCGAGGGTCTCCAGACAGAGGACACATTTCAGGCAATCATGGCCATTTTTCTATATGACTGTAAAGCCATACTTAATGTATGTTTCCTCATACCGGTACCTTCAAATTTTAGCTGGCCATGAGTTCTTTGTTGTTTATTATTATTATTATTATTTGCATCAGTTTCCACCATAGCAGGGCTGCCGGTAGGTTATTTTGGTCTTTTTAGAAACTTCTTCATTTTGTCCTTGCTATGCTAGTTTGCAGAGTAAAGCAGCTTGATACATTTGACTGACAGCCAATCAGAAAGATGAGCATGGTGAAATATATATTATTATAAAATATATTTTAAAATGATTATTGAAAAAATAGATTTTATTTTATTACAGTAATTAAAAAATAAAAAATTAATTGAAGAAAATATAAATGTTTTTGCATTTTTATCTTCTTTCCAGGTTTCAGAGGCCCCCTGGCAGCCCCCCAGGGGCCGCGGCCCCCGCTTTGAAAATCACTGTTGTTTTTTTTCAACCTTTATTTAGGCAGGTTAATCCCATTGAGCCTCGAGGACTCGTTTACAAGAGAGACCTGGATGTAAGCAACTCTTAGCTACTACCACTGGTTCAATATCTGTAAAATTGACTGAGTTGTAGCCATTTTGTGTGAGATTGACTCCATAAGATGACCATACATTTAATTACAACCAGAGTTTCATTAAACCTTTTTTAATGGTTCAAGAAAAGGCAAAGGGGAAGACAAAAGAGGAGATGTATGGGTGCAGTTAAGGGAGGTAGTTGGAGTGAGGACAGAGGATGCAGAGGACAGAGTGAGATGGAGGAGGATGACTTGCTGTGGAAACCTCTGAAAAGGGATCAGTCAAAAAAAGAACAAGGATAAAAAGTTTCAAGAGGTATTTTGCTTACACAGTGAACACACAAAAATGGGCCCTTTTGTCTTTGGTAGCATGTGATGTGATAAATAATAATCGTAAAATGGGGCAACTCAGTAGTTTAGCACTTTGCATTGTGGTCTCACAGTCTGAATCTCAGCTGGGGCCTTTCTGCTTTCCCTGTTCCTCTGCAGATTTTCTCTGGGGTCTGAAAACAAGCCTTTTGTCTTAATTGGATATCCTAAATCGAGTGTGTGATGAGTGTGTGTTTCTGTTGGTCCTGTGATGGACTGGCCATCCATCCAGGGGCACCCAGCCTCTGCAGCCTGATGACTGCTGGTATAAGCTCCCCTCACCGTGACCCTGAAGGGAAGGAAACAGGCACGGAGAAATAAATAAATGATGATAAATAGTGGAAACATGACAGAAAACATGAAGAATTAGTGCTGTGATCCATTTTCCGTGAGTTATATAAATGGTTGAGCTGATATGAGAAGTTATGGTGTGATTGATTTAAAGCGGTTGTGCTGGGAAAAAAGAAGAAAAGATTTGTGATGAATTGAATCTTGTTGACTTGTCTTCCAACTATGGACATTTTTATTGCTCTTTGTCAAAAGTGAAAGGGCAATGATGCTTTTTCCCATGGCTGTTTGTGCTTGTGTTTGTCGTAAGCAAAATATGTCACAATCCACTGGACAGATTTTAATGTAACTCAGAAAATAGTCACCAGATGTACTTCAACAACACCTCATTCAAGATAGCCACCACAATATTAACAAATACCTGATTACATAATTAATCAAGATTAATCAAGATTCTCTCGTTCGCTCTTGATGAAGACGTTCGCTCTTACCCTCTCGCCTGCTTTTATGCTGTCTTGTCCTGTCAATCTCAGAGCCTCTCTTTACATATCTTCCAAATCGAAAATTATTATGGATTTGGTCAGCTGGTCCCTCAACGCAATTGATAATTTTTTTCTCCACCAGATGACAGGGTGCTGCAGAGCCCTTATGCCCTGAAGGGACCCATGCTGCTAGGTATGCCATTGATTCCTGGGAGGAGTGGAAGATGGTGTGCCTATCTGTTCTGTCCGCGAAGGATGTAGAAGATGTGTACATTATTGGATTTATGATAACAGGGCTTTTGGTTTTTGGAATTGGTGGATACTTAGAATATTGACAAATTAGGAGGGCAGCAGTTTTAGTTATGGTAAAGCTGCCAGCCTAATGTGAAAGATTAATTTGTGCCTCGAGCGCTCAGACTCAGATGCTTAATGAGCTCAACCACAAGCTGGACACGATTTCTGAGAATCATAGGCCACTTGCAGCTCCTGGAACTCACCAGCATGAAGGATTCAATCTTGGAGAAAGCTAATTGAGCACGGACTGGGCAGAATGTCCATAAATCTGGCTATTTGGATTCGCCATTGAATGTACCAGTGCTGGGCACCGCTAATTAAAAAATTAGTTCCACAATTTCTAAAACGCTTATTAATTTTTTTGGGTCCACAATTTCAAAAGCACAAATGTCTTATGAAAATTAGGGGAAGCTAATCTAATCCGCTATTTATATATTTCTATATTATATATA
>JBBPBX010005049.1:60309-73761 GCA_038048925.1 Garcialebias charrua
TATATATATATATATATATATATATATATACATATATATATATATACATATATACATATACATATATATACATATATACATATACATATATATACATATACATACCATACCATACCAGCTTTATTTATAGAGCACTTTAAACACCTACAGGACCAAAGTGCTGTACACACAACAAAACAATCACAATCAGGTAATAAAATGATTAAAATAAATAAGAGTCACATAATAAAAGTTGAGGAATCATACAATCAGATAAAACAAGCGACTAAAATTATTAAAAGTCAACATCGCAGATGGTGTCATAGGCCAGGGAGAAGAGATGGGTTTTAAGAAGAGATTTAAAAACAGACAGGGAAGAGGCCTGTCTGATGTTCAAGGGAAGGTTGTTCCACAGTTTAGGAGCTGCCACAGCAAAAGCACGGTCTCCTCTGAGCTTGCTGCCTCTCAGCGAGAAGGTTGCCGGTTCAAATCTCGGTCCAGGGCCTTTCTGGGTGGAGTTTGCATGTTCTCCCCGTGCATGCGTGGGTTTCCTCCGGGTACTCCGGTTTCCTCCCACAGACCAAAAAACATGCTTGTTAGGCTTATTGGTGACTCTAATGCCTCTTATCAACAGGTCTGGTTCCTGTAAGGTCCCATTGTGGCTAGTTTGGGCCAGTTCCTATGGGACCGGTTTATTTCTGTACCCACTGCACGCTTAAGCCCGAGATACACTGAAGCAGACTCCGTATACGCGCGTATACGCACGGAGCCGCTGCTACACTCGGCTTTCGTTCTCGCGTAGATTCTCGTGTTTTCGCTCCAAATTCTAACGTCATTTCCTCCGTACCGTCACTTCCGATCGTCACTTCCGCTAGTTTTTCGCTCCAAACGCTCGCGTTCTCCTTGTTGTAATATGAGCAGCTGAGCACGGAGTGCTTTTCCTGCAGCCCACAGCCCACCACAGCCCACCAGGGAATATATAAAACATCGCGCACCCAGGTAGGACCTGAATTCATTCATTTCATTCATCGAGTGAACGGAGGAAGAAGCGGTTACTTGACTTTAGGCAAAAAAACAAAAGAAAAGGCCCGATCAGCGATAAAAAAGAGGAATTTATTTCATTTGTGTAACATACAAAACAGTCCGGCGCCGGGGAAGTTTAGGTCAGACACCGCGCATCGCGTATGCGAATCGCGTATGCGTAGTAAAAAAATACTTTTGCGCGTACTTGCCCTGAGGGGCTACGCGGGGCTACGCTGCGTACGGGGCGTACGTACGCTGCGTATTGGCGTATCGTGAGGACGCTCGAGTGTATCTCGCCCTTAGGACCCCTTTAGTGGGCGTGAAGTTCTCCTGCAGTGGGCGGGTAATTCTCCTGCAGTGGGTGGATCATTAATATCAACGCTTCTAACCAGCTGGTGGCGCTAGTGATACATTAAGCTCTTTATTAACCACTAACACACACATTAGAAGAAGAGCTGGAAAAGAACACACAACCAAAGTGGATGAGCTTGTTTCTTTTTTGAACATTCTGCTTTGTCTGTGGCTTTTTCAGCCACAGACAAATGTTCATATACAGTATATATATATATATATATATATATATATATATATATATATATATATATATATACACATATATGTATATATATTGTATATACATACATGTGTACACATACAAACATATGCGTGAGTATATATTAGGGATGCACCGATCCACATTTCTCACTTCCGATCCGATCCGATACATAACAACTGAGTATCGACCGATACCGATACTTTTCCGATCCGATATCGGTGTTCAAGCATAGGAGGCTGTAATAATTAAGTTCTTGAAGGGAGAGCACGTATGTTGCACAAAACTCGGACTTGTGTGAGGTAAACCCAAAGAAGACACTCTGAGCCTCACTACAGTAATTCACAAACAAATGGCATACAAGAAGAGGCAGGTCTCTTCCACAGACGTCCTTCTGACTCATGGTGCAAGGAACACTAGTCTAAAATACTGCTAAGCATTATGGGAAATCATCACATTCTACTCCCCATTTTCTAGTCTTATTTTTAATTCTGGCACTATATGAGTTGTAATTCTTGTTGAATTTTATCAACAGATACAGATTTAATCTATAATTGAACACTAATATACCGCTAAGTAACAATGTTAAGACAGAAGTCACAGAGTATGGTGAAATATATGTGCTCTCTGACATCTAGAAAGTATCGGAAATATCGGCAGGTTGGTTCCGATACCCGATACTTACATTCTGCTGGTATCGGATACCGATACCGATACTGGATCGGATCTGCCCCATCCCTAGTATATATATATATATACACACACACGTGTTTATATATATACATACATATGTGTGTATATATACACATATATGTACACATACATACATAATATATACTGTACATACATATATATTTATATATACAGTACATACATATACACATATAATATATATATATACATATATATATATATATATAATATATATATATATATATATATATATATATATATATATATATATACATATATATTTATATATACACACATTGATGATGGTGGAGTACACTACTTTGGACAAAACTGAAAGTGGCATGCATCCTAAAAAATCTGCGCCGCTCCATTGTCCCAGTTGATCAACAAGTGTGTTCCAAACTAAAACATTTGTAATATAAACTTAACAATATGTAATCAATCAATTCCAATCAAAATATCAAAGCAACTTTATTTAAATACTGTAAATGTTACATGTCAATAAAATTGTAACAGTTTAAAAAAATGAAAGATTGGTGTTATTTGTAGAAACAGAAAAACATATTACTAAATCTGCAGTTATGTATGAAATATGAACTTAAAATATCATCACTGGAATCTTAACCTGTTGTTCCAAAACATGTAACAATAATTAAAAGTAAAATTTGGCCAATAGCTCAGGTAAAAATGCTGACCTGTAGAACATTTCTACATTTTTCACTGCTTCTGTAAAGAACTCACCATCAGACACAATCCTCTGTGAATAAAGTCATCTGACCCAGAACTAAAGTTCTTTAGTTTGTAGCAGGTCGCTTTTGTAAAAGAGTCCACGAGGCTCAATGAGATTTACCTGACTAAATAAAGGTTGAATGAAAAACACCATGAAGTCACAGTACCCCTGCTCCGTCACAAACTGAGCTTGTATGACATCTGCTGAGTTCATAGGACCTGTTTGTGTTGTCAATGCAGGACTGTTTTTTTTTTTACTGAGGCACCGAGGACATCTTTGGCACAATGTGGACAAGGTGCAGGAGAGCAGAGCATCAGGAGAAGCTCTGAGGTCTGTTCGGCTGCAGTTGATGTGTAGTCTGGAGTCACAAGATCAGATCCTGATGCAGCAGTTCAGCGATGGCTTCATATGTCTGGCTGGCTGTTTTCACTGCCCCATCTGGCAAACAACACAAAATTATTGTTATAATCTTCTCTAAACATCATTGTCCTTTGCTCAGTGGAAGCGGCGGCGCAAGGTGCGGGACAGAGAAGCAAGCGGACGCGTTGGAGAGGAGGGGTGTGGTCGCAGTGAGCAAACATTGGAGCGCGCTGTTTGAATCTTGTTTTCTGAATTGTTTTTGAACACTGAACAGAGTGGACTGTGGAAATTTGGACTTTATTTTAGACTAGGACTGGGTCGGGTGAGATATTGGTGATAAATTGTTGACCGACGGCCTGTATAGGTCCGGACCAGCAATCTTCACTGATTTTTTACCTGTCCTTTAGAATGGCAGGGGGGGATGAGGGTGGTGACATGGAGTTTGGTGAAAGCGGGGAGGAAGCTGGTTTGAGTGGGGATAGTAGAGGAACTGAGTGGTCAGTTAGACAAAAGGCAAGTCAGCGTAAGAGGAAAAAGAAAGATGATGTAGGGATAACAGAAAGTGAGGAAGAGGTTGATAAGGCTAAGACGGAAAGTATCCCTAAGATAGTAATACGGTTTGAAGGTGATGATGGGGTAAAGAAAATTAATCCGTTAAAACTCACTAAAATTATTAAGGACAAAGTTGGGGATGTGAAGTTTGTTAAAATTCTCAGGGATGGTAATTTGTTGGTTGGTTGTAGCGAGGAGCAAATTGAAAAAGCAAAGAAATTGACTTCTATTGGTAAGGTTAAAGTGTTTAAAGTTGTAAAGGTTGGGGAAAGCTCTGCCTTCCAGGGATGTAGAGGTGTTGTTTCTGGTGTGCCGCTGGAGATAGACATGAAGGAGCTTGTCTTAAATTTACAAATCAGAGATAAGACGGTTGAAAGTGCAAAAAGGTTGACAAGAGGGGTAGAGAAAAAGGACACAGAAACAGTACTGATTGAGTTTTCCAGTAAGAGGATTCCTGCTGTGTTATTCTTTGGTTTTGTTCAGTTTAGTGTGAGGGAATACGTCCCTAAACCCATGAGATGCTACAAGTGCCAGGTGTTTGGACATTTGGCGAAGGACTGTAAAGGAACTAGAAGGTGTGCTAGGTGTGGTGGGGATCACGAGTATGGTAAATGTGGAGAGGGAGTTCAGCCTAAATGTTGCAACTGTGGTGGAAATCACAGCGTGGCCTATTGGGGTTGTGAAGTCCTTAAAAGAGAGGTTGTTGTGCAGCAAGTTAAAGTCAAGGACAAAGTAACTTATGCGGAAGCAGCTAAAAGAGTGCCTCAGGGAATTAGAGAAGTAGGTATGTCTGGAAGAGTTCATGCGATACTTGACAGTAAAGAAGAAAAGAAGTCGACTTGGGTGGAGAAAAAGAAAATTGTTACGTTTATTGCTGGAGTCATCAATGCTACTTATGATGTCAAGTCTAAAACGGAGAGATTACAAGTAATTGTTAAGGCAGCAGTTCATCATCTTGGTATGGTAGGACTAAAGTGGGAAGAGGTCAGAGATGAACTCAGTGTGCGGGCAGGTCAAGACCCATGTACCGACTGTTCTTAGTTACAATTCTTCTTTTACAATGGAATGCAAGGAGTTTAATTGCAAATGGTCAGGAATTCAAGAAGTTTATAGATGATGGGAAGGACAAACCAGATATAATATGTGTACAGGAGACATGGCTTAAGCCTAGATTGGATTTTGTGTTACAAGGTTATGATATCATTAGGAATGATCGAAAGGAGGGGCCTGGAGGGGGGTGTGCAACTTTTTTGAAACAGGGGATCTCTTATAGATCATTAGAGGAAAATGTGGATCTGGAATGTGTGGTGGTGGAAATATGGGCAAAGGGTGTAAAAATAGTGGTGGTAAATTATTATAATCCGTGTAAAAGACTTGAACTAGATAAACTGGAATCGATCGGTCAGGGGGCTTCAAGGTTGGTTTGGTGTGGGGACTTTAATGCACATAACTCATTGTGGGGTAGTGAAAGGACAGATTGTAATGGTCACGTGATTGAAGATTTGTTAGATGGTCGAGATCTTGTTTGTTTAAATGATGGTAGAAAAACTAGGATAGATGTTCATTCAGGAAGGGAATCCGTCCTTGACCTAACTCTGGTGTCAAGTAACATAGCTACTATATGTGAGTGGAATGTGTGTCAGGAATGCACAATGGGGAGTGATCATTATCCTTTATTTTGTACAGTGCAGTATCAGCTACATGTTGAAGAGTCAGGGAGGGGGGGTAAATGGATTTTTGATAAAGCTGATTGGGGGGGATTTAGAAGGCAGAGTGATATCCTGTTCAACAATATAAAGGGCAGTGAGTCTGTTGAAGATTTAAGTTGTATTTTTTCTGAATGTGTCAGAGCAGCTGCGGTTAAGTCTATACCCAAAAGTAAAGGAATTAATAAGAGGAAAGCTGTCCCCTGGTGGAATAGTTTGTGTAAAGAGGCAATTAAAAAACGCAATAAAGCATTTAAAGTGTTGAAAAGGACACACATTTTCCAGCATTTGATTGAATTTAAGAAAGCACAAGCTATGGTAAGGAAAACAATTCGTCAGGCTAAGAGGGAGTACTGGAGGAAATTTTGCAATACGATTGGGAATACAACTCCTGTGGGTGACATCTGGAATATGATAAGAAAGATGGGAGGTGATAGAAGGAATTGGGCGTATCCTGGACTTGTTAATAGTGAAAATGTTTTAGTGGAAACAAATGAGGGTAAAGCTGAACTCTTGGCAAGCACTTTAGCGAAGGTACATAGTATAGGTAATTTGACTGTGGAAGAGATAGGTAATAGAGAAAGAATGAGGGCTGTATATTCCGACGTGTTGAGGAAGGATGAGCATGTTGCGAATGAGTTTAATGTTGTGTTCACGTTGCAGGAGTTGAGGTGGGCCCTAGCTAAATCTGGGATGACTGCTCCTGGAAAGGATGAAATTTGTTATATAATGTTGAGTAACTTGAGTGAAATTGGGTTAAGAATTCTATTGTTGTTGTTTAATAAAGTGTGGACGGAGGGTACTTTGCCTGAAAGCTGGAAGGAAGCCATAGTTATTCCTATTAAAAAACCTGGGAAAGATGCTAGTAACCCGTCAAATTATAGGCCAATTGCTCTAACATCGCATATCTGTAAACTGATGGAACGCATGGTAAATGAGAGGTTGAGTTATACATTGGAAAAGAATCTGCTAATAACTGCTTGTCAGAGTGGCTTCAGGAAAGGACGGGGTACTATGGATGCTGTGTTGTGTTTGGAAGATGAGATAAGAAAGGCTCAAGTAAATAAGGAGTCAGTGGCTGCAGTATTTTTTGATGTTGAAAAGGCTTACGACATGTTGTGGAAAGACGGGCTGCTAATTAAACTTCGTTTATTGGGCATTAAGGGCAGAATGTTTAATTGGATAATGGACTTTCTGACTGGCAGGTCTATCCGGGTTAAAGTCTGTACTGCAGTGTCGAGTAAATTTGAAGTACATAATGGAACGCCGCAAGGGAGTGTGATTAGTCCGATTTTATTCACAATTATGATAAATGATGTGTATATGTCTGTAGGCCCTGACATAGGGAGGTCTTTGTTTGCTGATGATGGGGCACTATGGAAAAGGGGACGAAATTTAGATTTCATTACGCGCAAGCTTCAAGAAGGCATAAATCAAGTTGAACTATGGAGTAAAACTTGGGGATTTAGGTTCTCTGTTGATAAAACTAAAGCAATGCTATTTACTAGGAAAAGGGACAGAGGTGAATTTAACCTGAAATTGTATGGAAAAAATCTAGAGATAGTCGATGTTTTTCGCTTCTTAGGTGTTTATTTTGATTCTCACTTGACCTGGAATCTTCATATAGATTGGGTAATTGATAAATGTAAGAAGGTTTTAAATGTTATGAGGTGTTTGGTGGGAGTTAACTGGGGTGCAGATTTTAAATCATTAAAACATATTTATACGTCTTTGATTAAGTCCAGATTAGATTATGGGTGTATAGTGTATGGATCTGCAGCTAAATCGTCTCTAAAACGATTAGATATCATTCAGGTTAGAGCGCTGAGATTATGTGTTGGAGCTGTCAAAACTTCACCAGTGTGTGCTATATTAGTTGAATCGGGGGAGATTCCGTTGTGTCTTCGAAGGAAACAGCTAATGGTTAATTATTGGATTCATCTGAAAGGGCATCTTGACAGTCATCCTACACACTCTGTGCTACAGGACACTTGGGAAAGGCAAAGGAAGCTAACACTGAGCTTTGGATGGGTAGGGGCAGACTCTGCGAGAGCATGTGGTGTGTCTGAAGTTAAGTTTAGTCCTACTGTCATCTGGTCAAATGTTCCTTTTTGGCTAATGAAAGAGCCACGAGTGGACATGGGATTATTAAAAATTAGGAGACGAAACGAGGACGCAGAACTGTGCAGTCTATTCAACTTTTATGTGGATAGAACATATTCGGAGTATGTACAGGTCTTTACAGATGGATCTAAAGACCCAGATTCAGGCAGAACTAGTTGTGCAGTTGTTGTCCCTGAATTAAAAATTGAAATAGGTAAGCGCACTTCAGACTTTTTAAATGTGTTTTCGGTTGAACTATACGCCATTTATCTGGCCTTAGAATGGACTAAATTGTCTTCATTACTGTGGTGGATGCTTCTACCACCACCACATCGTGTTAGTATTTATTTAATTATTATTTGATATATTTTCTGATGGGTGCACACTTTAGTTAATGTTTGTCTGAATGGTTTACTAACACTTGTTCTTCTGTTTTGAGGTGCTGCAAATGCAGAACAGCTGGAGGAGGAAGCCTGGAACATACCACTTTTCTAAAAGACTGAGGGGAGAGGGAACTTTATTTGTTAAACTTGGCTTTAGTTAGGTTTGACACTTTAATATTCACTTATTGTTTGTGCTAAGCTAGTTGAGTTTTGCTTTATTTGTTTCAAATGCTGTATTTAGCTAATTTGTATTTTCTGTTCCCTTTATTATGTTGTGCCTCCCTCATGTGGCAGAATTGGGTTACTCCGGCCCTATTTAAGCAGCCCTTTGTTCTTTGTTAGCAGGTCAGTTTTGTTAGAGTTCAGTTGACCTCATTTAAGTTGGGCCCAAATTTGTTGTTTATCTTTTGATTAATTTTTCATTGACATTTGATTCTTTGTTAGCCATTTTTTGACCTATTAAATTGAAATTTTTGGCTGATTTTTGAACACCTTTGTCCTTATTTAAGTCTGGTCCCCTCACAGTTGGTGTCAGAAGTGGGATATTTTTTTAATTTTGTAAGGACATTGGTGTATTTTCTTCCCCCTGATTCTTCAAGTTTTGGGATTAACTGCCTCTGACAGTTTTTTTTTCTCTAAGAGGAAAAGGTGCCAAAAAATGCCTGGAAGAGGAAGAGGACGACCAAGAGGAGGAGCCAGTGCTGAGCCAGATGAAAGTGAGGCTGTTGATGAAGGTGGAGCAGTTGGTGGAGTGCTTGACCTGGAAGAGGAAGGTGAGAGTGAACCAACACTAGCAGACTTGGCTATGCTTCTCAGAGCCCATATGGGGCAACAGAAGGCCAAGGAGGACTACTGGACCAGTGAAGCTGCTAAGCAAGAGAAGAAATTTGAGGAACTACAAAAACAGTTCAGCTTGTTGAAAAGGGAAACTCACCTCCAGACCACTCCCCCTGCTCCTCAGAACACTTTACCAGTGCGGCCTACACAACCAGCAGATCTTGGAGTAGCAGCTTCACCTCAACACAGTCAATCAGGTGACCTTAATGAACATTCACATGTTTTTTATGCACCAAAATTACAAAAACTTAGTGAAGAAGACGACATTGAACATTTTCTCATTACTTTTGAAAGAATGGCTTTTGCTTGCAGGTGGCCAAGAACTGACTGGGCTTTTCACTTAATACCACTGCTAACAGGCAAAGCTAGAAGTGCCTTTGTGCACATGGATGTTGATTTGTCTATGAACTATGATCAAGTCAAATTTGCTATTTTGCAGAAGTATGATATTAATGGTGAAACCTACAGGCAAAGATTTCGCTCACTTCAAGTGGAGCCTGAAGAAACTCCAAAAGAGCTCTACATAAGGCTGAAGGAGCTGTATATCAAATGGGTGCAGCCTAATGGCAAAACTGTTGAACAAATCAATGAAATAATAATTCTTGAACAGTTTTTGAGAATGTTGTCACCAGAACTACAGGTGTGGATAAGAGAACATAATCCAAAAACTGCAAAGGAGGCTGCTGAACTGGCGGACGTGTTTGTGGCTGCTAGAAGGAAGAACTCCTGGGCTTTTCAAAGCTGGAAAAAGGATGGCTACAATCAACCTCCAGCCCAACAGGTTTCAGGTGTGGGTAAGCTCCCTGTAAAAGAGAGATTTGGCTCAACTTTTCAGGGGAAAAGGCCCATTTGTTACTTATGTGGACAGGAGGGTCACACCAAACCTATGTGCCCTCAAAATGCTGTTAAGTTTTCCCAGATGTGTTTTGTGCCCAGGGAAGAAACTCAAAAGATGGGAGCAATGCAGCCATTAATGGAGACATCTGTGGAGCTCAACGGTCAGGCATTGAAGGCCCTGATTGATACAGGGAGTACCCAGACCTTGGTCCAGCGCCGGTATGTCTTACCCCAGTTTGTTTGCACCAGTGAGAACATTCCAATTTGCTGTGTCCACGGTGACGAAAGAAAGTATCCAACTGCAGATGTCTATGTCACAGTGAAAGGGCAAACTTACCTGCTTAATGTTGGGGTAGTAGATAACTTACCATTTCCAGTAATTCTCGGCAATGACCTACCGGTGCTTATCGACCTGTTACAATCTCCTCAGTGTAATGTTGCACTAACTCGGGCCCAAGCAAAGCAATCTGAAGAAATTGTCCCTGACCTTAGTACTTTGCCATTTCACAATGTGGAATTTTCCACAGGGAAAACAAAATACAGGAAGTCCAAAAGACTGCGGAGAAGAGAGAAGTTTCAAGGGACTGTGGTAGTTCCTCCTGACACACCGCAGCCTGGAGTACTCCAAGATTTTAAAATTCCTGGTAATATAGTAGAGCTGCAGCACCAGGATTTAAATCTTGTGAAGTATTTTAAAGAAGCCAAAGTCAACAAAAATGATTTTTGCATTCACAATGACATTCTTTACAGACAATGTGGGCCAACTAAACAGCTGGTGGTTCCCAAAGCAGTTAGAGAAACAGTTTTGAAGTTGGGCCATTCAATTCCCTGGGCTGGCCACTTGGGGAAGCATAAGACCTTAGCCCGCATAAAACACTGTTTTTTTTGGCCTGGCTTGCATAAAGATGTTGTGCAGTTTTGCAGGAGCTGTCCAGAATGTCAAATTACATCAGCCAGACTCCCCAACAAAGCTCCTCTCCAACCCCTTCCAGTCCTGAGTACACCATTTCAACGCTTAGGTATGGACATAGTGGGACCAGTGGAAAGAAGTAAAGCAGGTAACCGGTTTATGCTGGTGATTGTGGATTATGCAACTAAATACCCAGAAGTCTTCCCCCTGAAAGCTGTCAAAGCAAAGAATGTTGCATTTTGTTTGGTGCAATTTTTTTCAAGGGTTGGCTTTCCTCAAGAAATACTAACTGATCAGGGCACTAATTTCATGTCCAAACTGCTTAAGGATGTGTATCAGTTGCTAGGAATTAAAGGACTGAGAACGACACCCTATCATCCACAAACAGATGGCCTCACTGAACGGTTTAATCAAACACTTAAACAAATGCTGCGGAAATTTGTGAATGAAACTGGTTCTGACTGGGACCAATGGCTCCCATATATTCTGTTTGCATATAGAGAAGTTCCACAAGCCTCCACTGGGTTTTCTCCATTCGAGTTATTATATGGTCATGAAGTGAGAGGACCTCTGATGGTTCTGAAGGAACTGTGGGAGGGGGGACAAACTAGCAAAGACCCTGTAAATGTTGTATCTTATGTGCTCCAGATGAGGGAGAAGCTGGAGAAGATGTCAATTTTGGCTCAGGAGCATCTGAAGATGTCTCAACGCAAACAGAAGATTTGGTATGACTCTGCAGCCCGGGAGAGGGAGTTCAAGCCGGGCCAGAAAGTACTTGTTATGTTGCCTTCAGAGGAAAGCAAGCTGCTGGCCAAGTGGCAAGGACCTTATGAGGTAGTAGAGAAATTGGGACCAACAACTTACAAAGTCTCTGTTCCAGGTAAAAGCCGTCCCACTCGGATTCTCCATGTGAACCTGCTTAAAGAGTGGGTGTCCCGGGACCAAGAGAAACCTACCTCCTTCTACATCCGACGTACAGAGGATGAGGAATCTGAGGAGCAATATTTGCCTATTCCATCAGCCTCCAAGCCTAGCTTGGATCATCTCTCAGAAAACCAACAGTCAGAGGTGAGGGCTGTCTGTCCATTGAATGTGTTCCAGGAGAATCCAGGATACACTAATGTGATAATACATGACATTACCTTAAAGGAAGATGCTGCACCAAAACGAATGAGCTATCGCATACCTGAGAGACTTCTGGAACCACTTAAAAAGGAGGTTGAGTTGATGCTTTCCCTTAAGATTATTGAGGAATCACAGAGCGAGTGGTGCAATCCAATTGTTCTTGTCCCTAAAAAAGATGGAACAATAAGGTTCTGCATCGACTTCCGCTACCTAAATTCAGTCTCAAAGTTTGATTCCTATCCAACTCCACGCATTGATGATCTTATTGAGAAACTAGGCAAAGCAAAATATTTTACTACCATTGACCTGTCCAAAGGCTATTGGCAAGTGCCACTCTCCCTCAGGTCCAAGGAGCTGACGGCGTTCAGAACACCATGGGGCCTTTACCACTTTAGAGTGATGCCATTTGGACTTCATGGGGCTCCTGCCACCTTCCAGCGCCTAATGGATAAGGTACTCAATGGCCTTTCACATTTTGCCTCTGCATATCTGGATGACATCATTGTTTACAGCAATTGCTGGGATGAACACCTGCAGCATCTGAAAGTGATTTTTGAGCGTCTCCAGAAAGCAGGATTAACAGTGAATCCAGCCAAGTGTGCCATAGCAAAGAGGGCAACTGAGTACCTGGGCTTTGTCATCGGAGGAGGGTTGGTAAAGCCACAAATTAAAAAAATTGAAGCCATCCAATCTTGCCCCTTTCCCCAGACAAGAAAACAACTTAAATCTTTCCTAGGTATGTCTGGTTGGTACCACAGATTTATCCCCAATTACTCTGCCAGAGCTTCTCTGCTTACAGACATGACTAGTCTTCGGGGCCCGAACATACTACGGTGGTCTGAAGAAGCAAAGGAAGCATTCAGAGACATTCAGCAGGCCTTAAGTGAAGATCCTGTGCTTCACTGCCCTGACTTCCAGCAGGAGTTTGTTTTGCAAACTGATGCATCAGATAAAGGTCTGGGTGCTGTGTTGCTTCAGGGTTCTCCGGATGATCGTCATCCAATCGTCTTCATCAGCCGTAAACTTTTCCCCAGAGAAACCCGTTATTCCACTATAGAGAAGGAATGTCTGGCAATCAAGTGGGCTCTGGATTCCCTACGCTATTACCTCCTGGGAAGGAAGTTTGTATTAGAAACTGACCATAAGGCTTTAAAATGGTTGGAAAGAATGAAAGACACCAATGGTCGAATAACCCGCTGGTACCTAGCCATGCAACCCTACAAATTTGAGGTGCATCACATCCCTGGCAGGCAGAATGCTACCGCTGACTACTTGTCCCGCTGTGCCGGTGAGCCTTCAGAGGAGGGGGAGTGTGTGGTGGATGCTTCTACCACCACCACATCGTGTTAGTATTTATTTAATTATTATTTGATATATTTTCTGATGGGTGCACACTTTAGTTAATGTTTGTCTGAATGGTTTACTAACACTTGTTCTTCTGTTTTGAGGTGCTGCAAATGCAGAACAGCTGGAGGAGGAAGCCTGGAACATACCACTTTTCTAAAAGACTGAGGGGAGAGGGAACTTTATTTGTTAAACTTGGCTTTAGTTAGGTTTGACACTTTAATATTCACTTATTGTTTGTGCTAAGCTAGTTGAGTTTTGCTTTATTTGTTTCAAATGCTGTATTTAGCTAATTTGTATTTTCTGTTCCCTTTATT
>JBBPBX010005050.1:28094-50013 GCA_038048925.1 Garcialebias charrua
GCTTACTGTAACTCGTCACTCATCTTCTGGAAGAATTTGTTTTCTAAAGTTTTATTTTGAAAATCAGTCTGTGCGCTTGACCGTTGTTTCCTGCCGAGGGAGGCGAGTTTCCTCGTATCGTGAATCAGCACACTCACGCTGAAGTTCCAACTGGACGGCCACTGGACAAACCCATCCACGTGTGTGTCCACAAACTTCTCCACTCTTGTCTCCAAGAGACGAACCGTCAACAGGTAACGAGCCGTGGTGTGTTTGAACGTGCGGGAGCCCAGCAGCTGCTCGTGTGGGAAAAAGTGTCACCCAGTCTGGTTCAAAGTAACCAACTTTAGCTTAACTTAGCTTCCAGTACTCCTTCCTCCTATTTCTTATTTTTCATAAGCATTTAACCTGTTAAGTAATGTGCCAACAGAAAGGTCCAACTGTCTGTTTGTTTTTAACTTGAATTCTTGTCAACGTAGTTATTAAATCAGAGCTAATATCGATACAAATGTTTAATGTAATTCTTGTGATAGTTTCAATAAAAGGTCTATTTTCTGGTAGACCAATATAAATTGAAGTCTCCTGTGAAGTTACATTTCTGGCTAATCACATCGTTAGATTTGTTGATTTAATCTGAAAAAGTTGAGACCCCGTTTAACTGATGGTAAGTTTGAAACAGTCTAAAACCTGCTCAAATCTATCATCTAATCTATAGGTAAGTCAGTAAACTGACCTCGTTTGTGTTTAATTACACAAACGGCCGATAGATTCCTTTACAATTTAAACCAATCTAAGGCTATATGACCAATGCCCACCCACTGTTCCAAACGTGTGATTAAAATGTTGTGATCCACTGTGTCAAACGCAGCTGATAGATCCAACAACACCAAAACAACGCAGTCACCAGAATCAGTCGCCAAGAATATATCGTTAAAAACTTTTAAAAGAGCTGACTCTGTGCTATGAAATGATTTAAAACCGGACTGAAAAACCTCTAAAATATTATTTTCAATGAGATAGGCCATTAGCTGATTATAAACTACCTTCTCAAGAATTTTCGAAACGAAGGGCAATTTAGAAATTGGTCTGTAGTTCGCCAGGACAGCAGTATCCAAGTTTGATTTCTTAATTAGAGGCTGGACAACTGCATGTTTCAAATTTTCAGGAACAGCACCTGAGGACAGGCTACTATTCACAAGAGCAAGGATCGAAGGACCTATAGAAAGAAAAACCTCATTGAATAGTCGAGGTGGAATAGCATCGTCTGGAGAACCAGTTGGTTTTAAGTGGCTAACGACCTCCTGCAGGGAATGCAAAGTCACACATTCAAAGCTATGAAAAATAGCAGAGCAAGGCACAGTATCTACAGGGTCATGAACAGTGGGTATGATCTGGGCCCTAATAGAAGTGACTTTCTCAACAAAGAAGTGTAAGAAACTTTCACAGAGAGCAGGGGAAGTCTCCACAATAGCACCATGTGGGGCATTTAAAACAGAATTAATAGTTCTAAATAAAACAGCAGGATTGTGACTGTTAGATACAATGATATTAGTCAGGTATCTTCTTTTGGCATCTTTTACAGTTCTTTGATAACAGCGCCAACATTCCTTCAATATTTGAAGTGACACCTGCAAGTTATCATTCTTCCATTTACGTTCAGCTTTACGACAGTTTCTCCTGGCAGCTCGAGTGACATCATTTAACCAGGGTTCATGTTTGGATTTTGCAGGTCTAATTTTTAATGGTGCCACCGAATCCAGAGCTGCTTTGCAGGTAGAATAAAACCAGTTGCTGATGTCCTCGGTTTTATTTCCCACAGTCTCTGGGATTGTACAGTTCTCATTAAAAACAGAAGAAAACTGAACAGCAGTGGAAGGGTTAAGAACACGACAGAGCCGAACTGCAGCACATGGTTTAACTTTGGTAATGGACTGCTTTATCTCAAATAAAACAGGCATATGGTCTGAAAATAATGGGTCACCAATCACTAAATTAAAAACTGGTAGACCGAAAGATAAAACCAAATCAAGTGTGTGTCCAAACTCATGAGTAACACCAGTCACAAACTGCACAAGATTAAAAGAATCAATAACATTAAGAAACGACTGAGCCATAGGTGAAGTAGGACAACAGACACGGATATTGAAATCACCAGCCAATAAAATTTTGTCATACCGTGGCATGATATCGGCCAGGAAATCAGAAAAGTCATTTATAAAATCTTTGTTGTACTTTGGCGGCCGATAGACCACCGCACACAACACAGTGTGGGAGCTACCAAGTTCAAAGAGACCAAGCTCAAAGCTACCAAAACGGGCTGGAGGTAATTGTTTACAAGTAAAACAGTTCTTAAAAACTGTCACTATTCCTCCTCCTCGACCCGTCATCCTCGGAAAATTAAAGTAGCAGCAGTTCGGCGGCAAAAGTTCATTAAAGACGCTGGACTCACCCAAACCACTTGTCCATGATTCGGTTATAAACAAGAAATCCAGGCCTTGAGAGGAAAAGTAATCCTTGATGACGAATGTTTTGTTAGCTAGCGACCTAGCATTTATCAGACCGATCCTGGTCGAGATCGGCGGATCTCCGCCACCATCTGGCATCCGAGATTCCCGGCGAAGAGATCGTAGGTTAAGAAGATTCACCCCACGTCTACAGGGTCGAGGAGTGCAGGGAGGACGAGGCTGGACCGCTCCATCATGGCCTCCACCAACAGGCACCAAGCAGGGACCCACAGGATCCAGCACGCGCAACGGGAAGGAGAGGCGCGGCACCAGCCTACGCGCACTGAATGAGTCCGGAAAACAATGCCCCAAAGCTGCCTTCGCACGTACTAGCCAACCGCTGCGTCTGCCACGACGGCGGGTTCGCTTCCGTCGGAAAGGTAGAGACCAGCAGGACCGACACAGGTACGCTGGAATGCCCAGCAGCAAGGGCGGGGTCTTGTCTCCGGTATAATTCCATGGTATCATATTACCAGTCGAGGCTCCAATGTCCAATAAACTTTGGCGATCATACACAATCCGAGCGTTCACACTTGTGTTAAAATTAAAAGCAAACAGAAAAAACAGGAAGAGCATCAGACAGCGAGCCTCAAACAACAACGGCGCCATCTTGGATTTCTATAAAATTTCAGTTCAGGCCTAGCTCCCAAGTCATCAGGAACAAAACCGACTCTCCCTAGCAAAGCTTGTAGAGCCTCAGCGTCTCTTCTCGAGAAGTGCTTAAGAGCTCAAGGACTTGCGGCACGCGCTATGAACGCGTCCGCAATGATGCAGGCTTACCTCGCAGAAAAACTCCAACAACTGCAGGTAACCTCGGATAAGCAAGCTTCTGCCGACTTACTGGATGAAGCCCGCAGAGCTACAGACTTCGTTCTCCATATGATGGGGACAGCTGCTGTGGCTCAGGGTAGAGGTATGGCGGAAGTGGTCATCGCACTCCGCCACCTGTGGATGACGCTGACGGATTTACCGGAGGGACAAAAGTTGCCTTTTCTCCACCACTCGATAGAGGCGGAGGGACTATTTGGTCAGACTTTGGAGCGAATCCAGACCAAGCTGGACCAAAGGCGCAGGCAGGCTGAAGCTCTCAGGGTGGGCATTCCCCGTCAGAGTTCCCCATCCCCACCCTACCCAGAGAGCCTGCTGGAGGCAGACCTGCACAGCCGAGGCACCGCTCGACGACGCGTGTGCCACCGCAGAAGCGGCCAGCATACGAGGAAGAACCTCAGCAGAGACCCCCACCGAGCCAACCTCGCTCCGAGCACACATGGAACAAAAACAGGTTTGTCCCACACCAAGCGAGCAAGCATAGGGCCTCCTCGGCGAGCCGGGACACTCGTCAAAAATGTGCCTGATGAACAAAGACCACGTTTACATTTTATACGACCTCCCGCCCACGCGGTAACGGGAATGTTCGCACCTGTTGCACCCGGTTTTCCCCGGGTGCTTCGGTTTCCTCCCACAGTCCAAAAACATGCATGTTAGGTTGATTGGTAACTCTAAAATTGACCCTGGGTGTGAATGAAACAGGTCCCTCTTGTAAATGAGTCCCCGTGGCTCAACGAGGATAGCCTGTATAAATAAAGGTTGAATGAATGAAAAAAAACCTTGTTCAGACTTTATTTGTAGCAAAGTACAAATGGCTGATAATTCTGTTGCATGCACAAACCATGTTCTCCCTGCTGTGAGTGACATCAAATCATGTATGTCGTTGCACGTAAGCACGAATAAAACTCATAAAACGGCACATCCCTGTTTTATTGACGATCAAAAAAAAACCAACATAAACAATGTCAACAGTACGGGCCTCTCTAGCCTGTCAGCCGTCATAAAGGGAGGGGCCACATCCCCCCCTCACGGCTCATGGGGTGTCAGCCTATTCAATAAGCTCCAGCAGGGTGCCTCAGGACCTGTCTCCAGAAGACAGACCCAGAGGCGTCTGCGAACAGACCCTCCACCTTTCGCGAAGATAGGTGGGAAAGGGCACGTGTTCCATCCCCCGCTCCATTGTGAACAAGGGGCCGGCCAATACACTAACCAAACGAACACGTGACATGTTCGCACCACAGGAGAGCACGTTGGATGCCCCAAGGCAGACACAATTTCCATACCCTCAAAACAGTGGCTGTGATCACGTTACTTTGTATGTAAATGGATCGGAGTCTAATCAGATTTTTCTTCCTGATTTCGAAAGGAAACTGGGCTCCTTATCAACAAATGATCTTAAGTCTTCCGGTCACAAAGGACCAAAGGTGGGCGCCAGACCGCTAGGGAGCGCTAATGCGCTAATCCACTTATAGCGTACCTAAACAATTTATCAGCGTTACAGCGGTTTGACTAACTTTTATAATTCATAAGCGGATTTGCGCTATTTTTATTTAAAATGCAGTACCGTTAATAACTAATTATCTATCAGTAAAAACGAAAAAACTTATTTACAGGCCCGGACGACTGCTAACAGACCATATCCTGTCAGCGTCGGATGTGGTCCGTGACAAAAAAGCGTCCCCTCAGTCTCTTTGCTAGAGCGAGCGCTCTCAGTTAGCAGCCAGTGTGTTACTCTGCAGCCTTATTGCTTGTTTTCGAAGAGTCAGACGAAGAGTTTTTAACATGGAGGGTGAACTTATGGATGTTTCTCAGCGGCCTACGCGACGCGTCTGGATTTTAAAAAGTATTTCGCCAATTGCCCTCTTCAAAATGGCGGCCGCGACGGCCACAGAAGATAAGGACTTTCCATGAAAACACGGTAAAAACAATTATTTCTTTGCTGAGAAAAATATATTTCTTAGCTGACTTTATAGCACAAGGTTTTTCTGAGCTTAACCGGTTCAAATGGTCAAATCTGCTGGATTAAAAAAAGTATTTCGCCATTTGCGGCCGCCATTTTGAAGAGGGCAAATGCGAAATACTTTTTTAAATCCAGCAGATTTGACCATTTGAACCGGTTAAGCTCAGAAAAAGCTTAACCGGTTCAAATGGTCAAATCTGCTGGATTAAAAAAAGTATTTCGCATTTGCCCTCTTCAAAATGGCGGTTAGCGTGTTAGCATTAGCATCCGCTAGCATTGCTAATACATAAGTGCTTTTGAAATTGCGGGCCTAAATAAATCAATAAGTGCTTTAGAAATAGCGGAACTAATTTTTGGATTAGCGCTACCCAGCACCGCAAAGGACCATCTCCACGTTCACACGTTACAGCTGCCCCTTTATCATTCATAAAAGACATGTAACGCTCAAGCGGTGAACGAGCAGCACGTGACTTTCCTCACAAAGCTGCATCAGACTTGCTCACACACAACATTATCCCACCTGGTGAGACACCAATTGGAGTTAGGAGATCTGCTCGTTTACAAAAACAGCAGCCCCTCAATCCAACGAATCCTGTTTTGGAGGGAAATAATAGCTTTCCTGCTCCAACTCAATCCAATGAAAATAATAGACTTCATCTGTCTTCGAGGAGACTCGATCAGTGCAGTCTGTTAACACATCAACGTGGAGACCCTCTCCCCAACATGGTTGACCCTCAAAGGCTCACACAGGAAGTCGCAGTCCAGCCACTTAGGCCAGGAACTGGAATTAATTCCAGCCTGCTAGCTGAAAAGGACAGGCTGATGGCTTCGGGCCTACCAGAGAATGTGGGGAAAACCATACAAAATGCCCATGCCGGGTCAACACAGTCTCTACACGCACAGAAGTGACACATTTTCGAAGCCTAGTGCGCAAAAAAGAAATATAATTTCTTATGCTTGCGACTTGGCTCAAATACTAACTTTCCTTCAGGATTTTCTGGAATAGGGTCGTTCTTATTCAACGATTAAAGTAATCCTTGTAGCTATCTCTGCTTGTCACGAGGGCTGGGGACGCAGGACTCCTGGAGCACATCCAATCATAATGAGATATGTGAAAGGTGGGCTTCGAACCAAGCCACCCAGTAGGACCTTGACCCCTGGTTGGGATCTTAGCCTGGTCTTGGGGTCTCTTTGCGACCCGCCATTCGAGCCTCTGAGCGAGATTAAGATAGATCTTCTATCTTATAAAACTGCTCTTCTCCTAGCTCTTTGCTTGGCGAAACGCGTGGGTGACCTCCACGCTCTATCTGTACATCCGTTATGTACCATATTCGCCCCTGACGGGTCAAAGGTCACCCTGAGGCCTAATCCCGCTTATACTCCCAAGGTCTTGACCTTCAACCATAGGAGTCTAGACTTTGACCTCTCCTCCTTCCCACCTGCCCTGTTCTTACTCAGGAACAGGAGAGACTAAAGGCTCTCTGCCCTGTGAGAGCTTTACGCACTTACATACAGAGAACAGCCGAATGGAGGGAAACAAACCAACTGTTCGTCTGCTTTGCCGCACCTGCTACAGGAAAGGCCCTATCAAGACAGCGCCTCTCACATTGGGTGACGGAGGCCATTAAAAGGGCGTACAGTAGCAAAGGTCAACAAGTGCCCCCTGGAGTGCATGCTCACTCAAGTAGGGGCTTGGCCACTTCCTGGTCATTGTTCTAGGGCGTGCCAGTTGCAGACATTTGCGCTGCTGCGAACTGGAGCTCATTAAACACTTTTGCAAAGTACTACAGTTTGGATGTTACTGCATGTGATGTCACTCAGGCTGTTCTTTCTAATACACAATAGAAAGTAGCTTTGAGTTGCCTTCTGGTCAAGGGCAGACGTTCACTCTAGCAGGCATTTTACTGAGCATTTCAAGGGCGTGAATGAATTATGTTCCCATAGCAAGTATGTTGCACCGAGAGACCACACTGAAAGGGAACTGAAAGTTATGCACCATAACTCATGTTCCCTGAAGGAAGGGAACGAGGTGCAACATAGCTGGCCCTTTTCAATGCTGAAAGCTCGGTGAAGTGCAATTTTGGAGAAAGTTGGAGGGGCGTCAGTCGCTTAAGTACCTAAAAGGCGGTACCTCTGACGCGGGGTGACGCCCCCTGCTGTAAAAGGCGTGAAGGTATTCCTTCAGGTAATTGTGCGGGGGCGCAATTCCCAAGCAAGTATGTTGCACCTCGTTCCCTTCCTTCAGGGAACATGAGTTATGGTGCATAACTTTCAGTTTTCGTGCCCAGTTAGTTTTACAGAAGTCATTTTGTTATAAACATTAATTTACACATGTTAACTCAAATGTCTCATTAAGTGTCATCTATATGATCAAAACATGTAACTCTTCTTCTTCTTGTTTTGATAAGATATAAGATTTTTTGTTTCACCAAATAGATATTAACATACAAAACAAATAGCCTAAAAATCAGCTCTAAAGACAGGCAATGAACAAAAATATTTTTAGAGCAAAATTATTTAAAATTATTATTATTTTTAACTGGACATCATTAACCTCACGCAGACTCTTCCACTGGTACATTTTCATCTTTAAATCACTTCTTGGTCTGCTGCCCTCATACATCTCCTCCTACATGTCTTGCGTGAGTGCAGCTACAGTGTGCGCTCTCAGGACATGATTACCTGCAGTGTTCCGTCAGTGAGGACTGAACTTGGAAAAAGGGCCTTCTCCTACTCTGCTCCTGCTTCATGGAATATCTTACAAAAAGATCTGAAGCTCTCGACCTTGACCTCTTTAAATGGTTTTAAGAATCTGTTGGAATCCTGGCAAAAACCAATGCAGATATGTTCCTGTCTTTGATTTTATACATCTACCTTATAATGTTTTGCTAGTTTTTTGATACTTTGTAAAAAATAAAAATAAAACCTATGTATTTCTCTCTTTTGTTTTTCTCTCTTTTGTTTTTTTATTGTTCATTGTTTAAGGAAATTCTACCATTGCTGTTCATCGTTCTTTAGTTTTAGCAGGTCGCTTTCTTAAATGAGCCCACAAGGCTCAATAAGATTTACGCCAAAAATACACTACATGCGTTCCGGCTCCGCCCCGCTCCGGTCCGACCTCCGCAGCAAATACGCACCCATTATAATCAATGACAGAGTTTACACTGGCTCCGCACGGCGGCAGCGAGCTGCGGAGAGCGGACGGCAGTCCGTCAAAATTAGAAATTTTTCTATTTCTGCCGGACGCCGGAGCTGTGCCGGAGTCAACTTTTGAAGATTACGTCGCACCAACAGGAAAAGGAACGAGCACAACTTCCGTATTTACAAAATAAAATCACCACGGGCGGACTTAATCCTAGCTCTATACGGATTTATTTGTACAAAAATGCTGTCAAACTATCATTTATGACTACGCCTACAAACGCAATACAAGAAATAAATAAATAAATAAAGTATTTTATTCTGAAATGTAATACATCACTTCCTGTTGCTCAAACCATGTCCTGTCGCTCATTTACGAGAGAAGATCAAGGCAGCAGTCTCTACTGTTGTTCTCCTTCTTCCACCGAATGAATTGTTTTGTTCTGACTTACTTATTTATCACTTGATTTATCGCGCGATCTCGCAATTCCCGCGCATGCGTCTCGGAGCAGCGCATCCATGCGGACCTGAGCTGAGCGGAGGTAGTGGAAACTGGACTCGCTCAGCTGCGACCTGCGGAGCGGGGCGGAGCCGGACTGCATGTAGTGTATTTTTGGCGTAAAGGTTGAATGAATGAATGAAAATTTGGAAAAATATGGAACAAAGTTATTTTAATTGAACGCGCTGCTCGCTGTCAGCTGCTGCCACCCCTCCCCCACAGCTGATAGCGAGTCAGCAGACGCGCGCAGCTGGTGACAGGTGTCCATCTGAGCTTAACGAGCGTTTTTTCTTTAAACCGGTCGGACCTGCCTCCTCCTCAACAAGTAGCTTAACACCATTTTAAATCGTGCATTCTTATTTAGTTTTCTTTGTGCTATGATTCGTAAAAACTTCTAGAAGTCCGAGCACACGTGCACAATTATTGCACAATCAATGCGCAGCGATCTCTTCACAGTCTGATGAACTGCTGCTGCTCCTCTTTCTTTCTTCATCCTCTCAGAATATAAACTTACTGCCTCCTCATAAACAAGTAAATTAACACAATTTTTTATATTGTGCTTTCTTATTATTTGTGTTGTATGACTTGTAAAACTGCATCAAAACTCGAGACCGGACAGCCGCACATTAAACACACACACACACACATTATGGAGCGCCCGGCTGAATGTGGGTCGGCCGACCAAGCTTCAGGTTCAGGTTAGAAATGACAGCTCTACCGGCACAGGGTAGAGTCCTTTATAGGTCAAAATAGGTACTGTAATGTGATTAATCTGCATTGTGTAATATTAATGCATTAATCTGTTTACATTAATCTCATGATCTGGGGCCTGAGTCTGAATTTTGTACCATGAACATGCAAATGTGAGCTGGTATGACAATAAAAATTAATGAATCCTGAATGTAGATGTTTACTTATCTAAGGACCGTCTACACTACTTTGGATTTTTTTAAATATACGTTGCTGCATCTTTCATCCACCGAAAAACTTGTAAAAATGCTTTTTATAAATAAATAACTTTTCTTGATGCATAAATGTCATCACACTGGGCCTTGAAGGGACTTTTTTTTTCAAATGCAGGTAAAACATCCATCCAATTATTTTAACCGACTTCTTCTTTTTCAGGTCATGGGGTCACTGGTGCCCATGTCCAGCCATCACTGTGGGAAAGGCCTGGTACTCCCTGGAAAGGTCTCCAGTCCATCACAGAGACACAGAGAGACA
The DNA here is from genome assembly GCA_038048925.1 of Garcialebias charrua. Classification (NCBI taxonomy): domain Eukaryota; kingdom Metazoa; phylum Chordata; class Actinopteri; order Cyprinodontiformes; family Rivulidae; genus Garcialebias; species Garcialebias charrua. Next base: position 38,230 of record JBBPBX010005050.1, read on the forward strand.
AACAACCATTCACTCTCTCACTCACACCCAGAGACAATTTAGAGTTACCAATCAATCTAACATGCATGTTTTTGGTCTGTGGGAGGAAATTGGAGTACCCAAAGATAACCCATGCATGCACGGAGAGAACATGGAACTCCACACATAAAGGTCTCTGGCTGGGATTTGAACCGGCAACCTTCTTCCTGCGATGCAACAGCTATACCAACTGTGCCAGTGTGCCACATTTGTTTGTAAAAATATGTAGACAACTGTAGTTCATGCTCAACAATGCAAATTAATACTCATGTAATTAGTATGAGAAAATGAAGTCTGGAGAAAAGTATGCAATCCTATATCATTGTTCTGTTCCACCATCCTGTAAATGAGCTAGCATGACCAGGGAGATGAAACAAAGTGGGAGAACGTATGAGGGAGGAGTGGTGACCCATTCCATAGGTCGAGCATGGATTCACACCCTCTAGCATTTTCTACAGAAAACACCACTAATCTGACCAGAGAAGGTCATGTCAAATATGAGTGCACAGTCTCAGGCAAGAAACACACACATACACATACAAAATGTAACAACTAAAAAGACACAAACACAGACACCGCAGAAGCCCACACAGAGCTTACTCATAGATTTGGCAAAGGTACACAAGCTGCTCAAAGCTTTGGCAAAACGACATGTTCAGGCGTGAAAAGATGGGGGAAGAGTTGCAGATGGGGAGCGGAATTTATCAAAGGATCATTTAAAAACATCTGGGCTCATAATCAGTATCCCCCTCCCCCTTCTAATTAACTTCCCCTGCATCCTCATTTCTGCCCTCCATCCTGTCCTTTTTCAGCTTATGTCTCTCCTTCCATCAACAAATCTCTCCTCTGCTCCTCGTTTCGTCAGCATCCTCCTACAAGCTCTGTTTTTTTTTTTATCATACCAGCAGGCACATTTTTTTTCCCAGTTAGTCTTTAATGGAAGAAAATGCAAAAGTGCATGCGCACACGTACACAAACATGAAAAATAAAATATAGAGCACAAAAAGAAGACACGAATACGCACACACTTGTGGTTTGATGCAACGTTGGTTTCTAATGCCATCGTCATGGTAACGCTCCCTTGCTCCTTTGTTTGCACAGACGAGCCGAGAGCATATCCCAGGAATCTGTGAGGATTCTTATGTAACCACGCAACCCCACGCACAAAATAAAGAGACCCACAGACAGACAGATAAATAGATGGATGGATAGGACTGAGTCAGCGCTACAACACATAATAGGAGCATCTGTCATCAATGTTATACCTTTCACTGTGACAAGAACAGCATGTACTGCTGTGTTACTTCAGGCTCATTATGAGACACATTCTAACACACACTCTTTACACACATCAGAGTCTTCTTCAGTGCACTGGAACGGAGCAGGAGGTGAAAATAGCTGTTCAACTAGTTATGGCAACACCACTCATATGTAAACATACTAATTACTTTGTTTCCTCCACAAGGGCGCTCAGCATAGAAGTGGCATTGGGTAAGAGGGGGAGAGAAGATCTGGACAAATGAGAATGGGGTCAACAAAAAGGCATCTCTATAGATAGAATTTATTGTGGCCGAGCAACACTGGAGGAAATCCTGTTGGAAACAGAGGGGAAGTTGGGGATAGGAGCACTTTTTATATTACTGGATATTGAAGTATAGAGGGATGAGCAAAGGCCAAGTGTGAATGCAGATGCCATCTTGTATCCTGACAGGAAGGGGATGGAGTGTTGCAGGATAATGCACCTTACCCCTCCACTGCATGATCAGTCTGTTTGTTTAACACAGTTAGGTCCGATTCAAGAACAATGATTTACCAATAAAAATAACGATTCAAAAAATAGTTTAGATGTTTTAAAGTAGAGTTTTGTGGAAAGATTCTGAACAATCAGTATTTTACCTGTTGTAGGTAACTCTTTATAAGACAAGTTTACAATACCATACCTTACCACATTATTTATAGAGTATGGTACTTAAAATGGCAACAAGGCCAACAAAAGTGCTGTACAGCAGAAAACAAACTAGCAAAGTAAAAATAAAGTAAAAAAATATATAGGTACAAATAGCAGAAGATAATAACAAAATGGTTAACACTGTAGAATACTGTACAGACAGGTTCAAAACAGATCACTCAGTGTCAAAAGCCAGGAAATAAAAGTGAGATTTTAAGCGAGACATAAAAACAGTGAGAGAGGGAGCCTGCCTGACATGCTGGGGTAACTCATTCCACAGTATTGGACCTGCAACAGAGAAAGCCATGTCACCTCTGAGCTTTGACGGGTTCCTGGAACTGAAAGAAACATCTGATCTGATGACCTCAGAGTGCTGAAAGTTATGAACCATAACTCATGTTCCCTGAAGGAATGGAACGAGGTGCATCATATGCTATGGGAATTGCACCCCCGCGCGATTACCTGAAGGAATACACTCACGCCTTTACGGCAAGGCTGTTAGCGTTACGCCAGAGGCCCTGCCCTCTGGGTACTTAAGCCGCTGATGCCCATCCAACTTCCTCCAAAATGCATGTCACCGAGCTTTCAGCATTGAAAGGGCCAGATATGTTGCACCTCGTTCCCTTCCTTCAGGGAACATGAGTTATGGTGCATAACTTTCAGTTCCCTTTCAGTCATGTCTCTCGGTGCAACATATGCTATGGGAACGTAATTCATTCACGCCCTTGAAATGCTCAGTAAAATGCATGCTAGTGTGAACGTCTGCCCTTGATCAGCAGGCATCTCAAGGCTACTTTCTACTGTGTGTTAGAAAGGACAGCCTGAGTGACATCACACGCAGTAACATCCAAACTGTAATGCTTTGCAAAAGTGTTTATTGAGCTCCAGTTCGCCGTAGCACAAATGTCTGCAACTGGTACACCCTTGAACAGTGACCACGAAGTGGCCAAGCCCCGAGTAGAGTGAGCGTGCACTCCAGAGGGCACCTGTTGACCTTTGCTACTGTACGCCCTTTTTATGGCCTCAGTCACCCAGTGTGAGAGGCGCTGCTTTGATAGGGCCTTTCCGGTAGCAGGTGCTGCAAAGCACACAAACAGTTGATTTGTTTTTCTCCATTCGGCTGTTCTCTGCATGTAAGTGCTTAAAGCTCTCACGGGGCAGAGAGCCTTCAGCCTTTCCTGTTCCTGAGTGAGGACAGGAGCAGGTGGAAAAGAGGAGAGATCAAAGTCCAGACTTCTAGGGTTTAAAGTCAAGACCTTGGGAATATATGCGGGATTAGGCCTTAAGGTGACCTTTGACCCGTCAGGGGCGAATCTGGTACACATTGGATGTACAGACAAGGCATGGAGGTCACCCACGCATTTTGTCGAGCAAAGGGCCAGGAGAAGAGTGGTTTTATAAGATAATAAATCTATCTTAATCTCGCTCAGTGGCTCGAATGGGGGATCACAGAGACCCCCCAAGACCAGACTAAGATCCCAACCAGGGGTCAGGATCCTGCTGGGGGGTCTCATTCTTAGCACGCCCCTCATAAATCTTATTATGATTGGATGCGCGCCAGGCGTCCTGTTTCCCCAGCCTTCGTGGCAGGCTGAAATTGCTGATAGGAACACCTTAATTGTTGAGAAAGAACAACCCTTTTCCAGTAGGTCCTGAAGAAAAGTCAGGAGCTGAGCCAGGTCACATGAATAAGAAATAATATTTCTTTCTGTGCACCAAGCTTCAAAAATACGCAATTTCTGTGTGTAAAGAGACTGTGTTGACATAGCTCGGGCATTCTGAATGGTTTTTACCACATTTTCTGGCAGGCCTGATGCCACCAGCTTGTTCCTTTCTGCCACCAAGGTGAAAATTTCCACAGCTCCCAGCCTAAGAAGCGAGACTGCTCCTTCTGGTGACTTAATGTGTCCCTGAAGAGAAGCAGTTGGTGGAACCAGTTCTCCTCCAAGGGCCCTGGAGTCTGTGATCCCCTGAGGGTCAACCATGTTAGGGAGAGGGCCGTTTTGCAGATGTGCTGCCATACTACTCTGGTCGAGAGTGTTCGAGGGTAGAGGCAATCCGTTGTCATTATTAGACAAAAGTGGAACAGAATGTCTGTTTTTTCTCTTGTTGATGGGGATCATGGGACTTAGGAACTGCGAGTTTTGTAAGCAAGCAGATCTCCTGACCCCAACATGTTTCCTGGTTGGGTCTGGTTTTCTGGTCTCTGGCCTTAACAGGGCGTTGCAGCCAGACAAACCGCCCAGGGTCTGTGTTTCACCCGGTGGGGGGATATCGTTTAAGAGCAGAGCTGAACCAGCACAGTGAGTATGGTCACATGCTGCAGGATCACTGCTTGAACATTGCGTGTCGCCCATCAATGATAAGGGGACAGCTACAGCGTGAGAACGTGGAGATGGCCCTTTGTGCTTGGCAGACTTTAAATTGGTTGGTGACAGAGAGCTCAGTTCCCTTCGATTAAGAGGAAGAGAAATCTGATTCAGCCCTGGTTTGTTTATACACACAGCAGTTTGATCACAATCGCCTTTGTGAACGTGTGATGCTTGTGGTGGCCTGTGGGCTTCTGCCATGGCCCCCCTGGCCCTTACTGGGAGCCGTTAAATGGGTGTCCAGGAAAATGGGTCATCAGATTCTGTCGGCGCACATCCCTGGGGCGCGGACATGTCACGTGTTTGCTTGGTTTGTGTATTGTCAGCCCCTTGGTTCACAACAGAGCGGGGGCTGGAGCACGTGACCCTCCTGACCTGTCTCAGTGAGGGGTGTGGGGCCTGCTTGCAGATGCCTCTGTGCCTGTCCGCTACAGACACAACAGAGGCACCCTGCTAGAGCTTATTGATTAGGCTAACACCCCGTGAGCCGTGAGGGAGGGGGGGGGAGATATGGCCCCCTCCCTTTATGTCGGCTGGCAGGCCAGAGGGACCCGTTCTGCTGAAGTTATTGTGTTTTTTTTTGTTTTGTCAATAAAACAGAGAGGGGCTGTTTTTTTAGCTTTATTCGTGCTTAAGTGTAACGACATATTTGACTTTATGTCACTCACAGCAGGAAAAACATGATTTGTGCATGTAACAGAGTTACCAGCTTTTTGTACCATGCTACAAATAAAGTCTGGACATGAAAAGATCATTCCCCATACCGCGTGGGCGGGTGATCGAGTAAATTCAAGACGTGGACCTGGTTCATCAGACATGCTTTTGTCTGGTGTCCCAGTTCACCGAGGATGCCCTGTGTCTGACCGCCTGGCAGGGGACAAACCTGTTTTTGCTCCAAGTATGTTTGGTTCGATGTGGGCCCGGCGGTGGATTCTGCCGGTGCTCGTCCTCGTACGACGGTCGCTTTTGCGGTGGGGCACGTGTTGCTGAGCGGTGTCGAGGCTGCGCAGGTCTGCCCCAGCAGACTCCCTGGGGGGGGGGAAGGTTCTCCTGGGAATGCCCACCCGGAGAGCTTCAGCCTGTTTGCGCCTCTGGTCCAGCTTGGTCTGAATTCGATCCAGAGCTTTCCCAAACAATCCCGCCGGTTCTATCGAGTGGTGGAGAAAAGGCACCTTTTGTCCCTCGGGAGATCAGTTAAAGTCATCCACAGATGGCGTATCGCGATGACCACTTCGGCCATGCCTCTGCCTTGAGCAACAGCAGCTGTTCCCATCATGCGGAGCACAAAGTCTGTTGCCCTGCGGGCTTCATCCAGCAAGTCAGCGGCAGCTTGTTTGTCCGTTGTTACCTGGAGCTGTTGCAGTTTTTCAGCCAGGTAAACCTGCATCAACGCGGATGCGTTCATCGCGCGCGCCGCAAGTCCCTGAGCTCTGTAGCATTTCTCGAGCAGAGAAGTTGAAGCTCGACAGGCTTTGCTGGGGAGAGTTGGTTTTGTCTCGGATGACTTGGGAGCCAGGTGAGACGCCAGCGTGTCCTCAATTTGAGGCATATTGGCTATTCCCACCTTATCCATCCCGTCCACGTCGAGAAACTGTGAGAGTGGTAAGAGCATGGAGCTCTGGGCTGAGCCCAGGTGCGAGTCAGCTCTGTGAGGAAGTCCGGGAACACGGGCATCCTTTGCCTCGTGGCGGCCTGCTGCTTTGAGTAAAAATAGTTTCCTGCCAGCCTCGTGACCTGTTGACGAGGCGGAGGTTCTGGCCATGGGATCTGTAGCGCGTCCGCTGCTCTGTGACACAGGTCGAACAGAGCAGGGATGGAAAAGTCAGTTTCCGGGAGCACAGGTACCGGGGTGCGGGAGAGATCTTCTCCCTGTTCCTCGTATTCGACGTCTGCGTCCTCCGCGGAAAATTCGCCTGAGGCTGAAATCGAGATCTCGTCCTCGTTCATCATGCCTCGAGTGTCGAATTCGACTGTTAAGTCCACCATGGGAGCCAGCACGTCAGGGCTGTCACCCCATTCGACTCGTGTGCTGTCATCCAGAGCCATGTTCTTGAGCTCCGGTGTAGGAGTGAGGGGCTTGGTGGTGTCTGGGTCCGCTGGCGCTGCAGCGGCGCCCATTGCCTTGGCGACGAAGTCCGCCCGGTGCCTCCTCACTGTCTCCAGCATCTGGCTGCAGTGTAGGCAAGAGTCGGGCACATCCAGCGCCATTTTTGCATGTAACATCCCCAAGCAGACGGGACAGGCCTCGTGGGTGTCCGTCGCGAGGGAGAAACCGTATCTGCTAGGACAGGCGCGCGAGGTTGGGCTCGCCGTCCCGTTTGTTTTCCTTGGAAGTCTTGTCATTTGCTTTCCTTTCTCCGGAGGCATGTACGAGATAAGGCGGGCGAGTCCTTCCAGAATCCTTTTCCTTTTATTTTGAGACGTCTCCTCCGTCGCATCTCTTTCACTGGCTAGCCCGCTACGAATTAGCAGGGGTAGCGGTGTGACGCAGTTAGCGCCGTCGAGCGAAGCAGTCTGCGGAGCGAGGAGAAGAAAAAACTTTGGGGTTAAGATAAAATGTGCCGGACTAGCTTTCGCTAGCCCAGCAGTACGCAGGAATAATTCTCCGTACGCTCTGTGTAGGGAGCAAGCTCACCTCTAGTTGAGCGATGAAGCAACAGAGAAGTCCCGCGAAGAGAGGTAGTTCAGGTTTAAGCGAGGTGAAGGGCAAATAGAGGAAGTTGGATGGGCGTCAGTGGCTTAAGTACCCAGAGGGCGGGGCCTCTGGCGCAACGCTGACGTCCTTGCCGTAAAGGCGTGAGTGTATTCCTTCAGGTAATCGCGCGGGGGTGCAATTCCCATAGCATATGTTGCATCGAGAGACATGACTGAAAGGGAACGGGGTGGGACATATGGCTGCAGCAGATCAGTGAGGAAAGAGGGAGAAGAACTGTTCAAAGATTTAAAAACATACAGGAGTATTTTGAACTAAAGTTTAAAGAAACAGAGTTCATTTTTGACTGAATTAAAGTGTTAACAACTAGTTTAAGCAGGGCCCAAAACAAAAGCACCCCAATCTCAAACAATGCATAGCTATTAAGACAAATGTTATTTTATCAACCTTCACACTACGAGCAGGAGTGGTGGCTTAGAGGTTAGAGAAGGTAAGCTGTGATTTGAAGATTGATGGTTCAATTCCCGGTACCGACAACATCAAAATGTTTGTGGGATTGGTGAAGCACCCACACTTGTCTCCACTCTCATTTGCTCCACTCTGGGCCCTTGAGCAAGGCTCTTAAATCTGCTCCACCAGGTGCCATAGATGGCAGCTCTCTGCTCTGCGCAGAGGGCTGTGGTAGCTCAAAGTCTTCATGCAACTAAGTTCACTGTGGTGACCCCTGATGAAGGGAGAAGCCGAAAGAAGAAAAAAGAAAGGAAAAAAAATACTATGAGGAATTTCACATACCGGTAACACTGTTATTCCAGCAGAAACTTTATGATGTCCCTGTCAGAAGGAACAGTTTTAGCTTACAGCTGATGTGTTATACTTGTAAATAACCATATAATTCAATAGAAATGGGCACATAATGCAAAATTATTGGTACTGTAAAAGCTTATAAAATAACATTTATATAAAGTGTTAGGAAATTTGAGATTGGAGCTGTTTTAGGATGGCAGTACTGTAATCTGCTTTGCTCTGGGTCCAACTCAGACTAGCCATTAGCTTGTCAGTCCAATCAGAACGATTTTTTTTTCTAGGAAAAATTAATTATGCTGCTACAACATGAAAAGTCTTAACTGTTCATTACCTTTCCACACAACAACAGTTATAACAAACAATCATAACATTTAACACTCATTTAAGAAAAAAAAGTTTATTTTTCATTTTTTATTATTTTTTATTAATATTACCTCCTTTGAGGCACTGACATGAAGATAACTCCACTTTTTCCTGTTTTAATCTAAATGTCATTTGAATGTTAGCAAAAGTTCATCTTTACTGCAAAGAGGCAGCTGCTTTGTTGTAAAACCAACTCTAAGCTGGTCAGCCAAGTTGTACAGCCAAGCCCTTCTCAAAATGTCTAGGGCTTTTAAAATGTATCTTCATAAAATCATTAGTTTTGTATTGTTTTTTTTAACTGCAAGTAGAGATTAATTGCTTCGAATACTACACACCAGCACAGATGACATTTCATTATTACTCAGCAGTAACAAAAAATGCATCCTGTGACAACTCGGAACCTCATGAAACAATAAAAACTCTCACTGTGGCACAACATTTCAGCTGAAAGAACAAAAACATGGTACCTGAACCACAGGGAATATAATTAAAACATGACACAGATTGTTGTGCATCTGGCTATTGTTGTTAGAAATGTAGCAGCTGTAAAAAAAAAAAAAAAAACTATTAAAAAAATACTGCTATCTTTAAACTTCTGTAGTCACAAAAATGTTAGAACAAAATCTTCTCTAAATCTTTTCACTGCTGTCAAACTTAATTTACAGAAATTTCCCAGGAGAAATATGATGTCCATTGTATTCCTGCCATAAGTACCACAGATTACATAGGCTAGCTTGCTCTATTGACACTTGCGAGTAACAGCATAATTAGAAATAACCAGAGGTGGAAAGAGTACTGGAAATGTGTACTGAAGTACAAATACTGTTACACTGCTTAAATTGTGCTAAATTACAAGTAAAAGTACTGGTGTTATAAAAATACTTAAGTAAAAGTACAAAGTACTCTTCTCAAAAACTACTTAGAGTATGAATTCGTTTTTTTAACTAATTGATATTATTGTGTTGTTAATAGAAGACATTCAGTTTGATTTACTGTATATAATCGCTACATTTAAAGCACATTTCTCAGATGCTCGGAAGCTTTTTGTTGTTTTAGTACCAGTCAAACCGATGGCAATGACAGTATCTAAGGTCTTTGCATACTTAGAAATAATTAAAAAAAAGTATCATACAAGTAGCTGTAAAACCTTGTATACTGATATATGTTTTTTGAGATTAGATGCTGAAGTCTTGTGAGCTGCTATCACCGTAGAGATCAAACAAGTTCCCTTATCAGTCAGTCACTCGGTGCAACATACTTGCTATGGGAATTGCGCCCTGCGCGATTACCTGAAAGAATACAATCACGCCTTTACGGCTAGGGCGTCAGTGTCGCGCCAAAGGCCCCACCCTCTGGGTATTTAAGCGGCTGACGCCCGTCCATCTTTCTCTTTTTTGCCCTTCACCTCGCTTAAACACCTGAAGTTCGTGGGACTTCTCTGTTGTCGCATCGCTCGACTGAGGTGAGCTTGCTCCCTACACTGAGCGTACAGAGAAATTTTCCTGCGTACTGCTGGGCTGGCGAAAGCTAGTCCAGCGTTTTTCTACTTACCTCAAAGTTTTCTTCTCTTTCCGCAGTTGCTTCGCTCGACTGCGCTAACTGCGTCACAACCCCCTGCTAACCATTAGCAGGCTAACCAGCAAAAGCAAGACAACGGAGAAGACGAATTCGAACAAAAGAAAACTAGGAACGCTTCTCATCTCCAGACATGGCTACCGAGAAGGGAAAACGGAGGACAAAGAAGAAAAAAACCAACAGGACGACGAGCCCTCGCTCGCGCCCATGCCCCAGCGGATGCGGCTACTCCCTCTCGGCGACGGACACCCACGAGGCCTGTCCTGTCTGCCTAGGGATCCTGCACGCGAGGAAAGCAGGACTCTGTGGTCTACACTCATCTCCATGCCAGTGGTCACTCTTTCAGGGATGAAGATGTTCACATCCTTGATAGAGAGGAACAATGGTTTGAGAGAGGAGTAAAGGAGGCCATCTTTGTGAAAAGAAACCGTCCATCATTAAACAGAGGTGGAGGCCTCCGGGTTCAACTGTCCCCCTCTTACAATGCTGTTATTGCTAGTATCACTCAGCCCTCTGTGAATAGCAAACAACCATCAGGGTGCTAACGATCCATCGTTAGGCTGATGGTCCTCCTTGATCATGTGAGCAGCTGGTTTCGGCTGTCATCAGCCAACTGGTTGATCCACTGTGAGAGGGTGCTATTTATAAGACTGAGCTGAACACAGCACCTCAGACTGAGGAAGTCTTTCGGACGAAAGACGAAACGTTTCTACAGTTTTTTTGCATTGTTTTGTTTTCTTTTTTGAATGTCCAGAGGACCAGACTTAGCTTTTTTAGATAGCTCTAAAAATATTTTTGTTCATCTGTATAATAGCCTATCTTTAGAGTTGATTTTTAGGCTATTTGTTTTGTATGTTAATATCCATTTGTTGTTTTGTTAATAAACAAAAAATCTTATATCTTCCTTTCTTTGAAATACAATTTTAAAATGATCATGTCAAACTAATTTGCTTACAAAAGCAGCAAAAGCTTAATTTAGAAAAATGTATTTTTGGGTGGTTGGGCCTCTAATTACAGTTAATTAGTCGTGTCTGGTCCGGAAAAATGCCTATGGGGTCGGGTCTGATTTTTTTTAGGCCTGAACGCAACTCTAGTCAGCGGGAGAGAGGGCAGACTCCAGAAACCATTCTAGCACCATCAAACTGGTTGACCCTCTAAAAGCAGGAAGTGAACTACAGTGCAGGGCAAACAACACACATGTCTCATACCTCATAAGGAGCCGGCAGCCGCCTTGTAAGAAAAACAACATTCTGCATAGTCTTCTGCCTCATCTTCTACTCATGCTTAGTCCATTGTTGAAAAATGACAAAACAGAACTCCTAAAACTGCTCAAATTTGACGCCACTTCATTTTTGTTTTTATTTCCAGAAGAAGAAGAAGAAGTGTCTTCTTCAGAGGTTTTTGTGTCATTTCCTTCAGTATTATTCTTTAAGAAAGAAAAAAAAAACCGTGTCATTTCAAACAGAAAAAACAACTCTTTAAACTTAAATATTGTTGTAGATTGTGAAGGTATTAGCCTGATTCTTCATGTGTTCTATATAGTGATAATTTGTGGTATATTCTCTGGTTCAACTTACTGACAGGATGTAAACTAACAAGCTGTTCAATCCTTTGGTACAACCTGCCTCAATTGTTTGGTACAACCTGCCTGGAGGTTACTGGGTGAAGTGGTATGGTAATTGGTGGCCGCTGGCTCACTCCCAGTTGGCTCCTCAAGTCTGAGGAAGCATCCTGGAAGATCCAATCATCTGTAACTCCAAGACAGAGTGTGTCTGTTTGAGGTGTTGCCTGTGGTGCATGAAATCTGACAGTCAGGGTCTGCTGATGTACCTGTCTGCAGGCATGCACCAACGCATCCATACACACACTCTGAAGCAGGTAATTGGACTCATGAAGCCAAAGCACAAAAACAGCTAAACTTCCCTGTCTGTTTTTGTGCTGTGAGTGTGCGTTTGGTGGGTTGTGTGTGTTTTAGTTCAAATGCCCGTTGACTTCCTGAGAAAAACAGGCAATTTCCTGTGAAGCCATCCAAGTGTGACTACTGGATGTACCTA
>JBBPBX010005050.1:59936-73759 GCA_038048925.1 Garcialebias charrua
CGGGAGCTCGCCTCAATGTCCGGGAGCTCGCTTAAGATGTCGGATGGACACCCAGCTAACGTGGAGAAGCAGCTCCGACAGCCTTTTTTGGATGTGCTACACGCTAACGAGCGCTAACGAGAGCAGGCCTAATCTGGCGAGGGCTAACAACAGCTAACGCGGGCAGCTTGTTTGAATGAACGCTCACCGCGGAGAAACGGATTTCGGTAAGTTTATTAAATATTTTTCTGGCTCCAAATGTATGAAGTTAGCGTACTAACAGTCCTTCCTTTAAACAGTTTGGACTGCGTGGTGATGCAGAAAGCTGGGAAGCTCGGACGTAACGCACGGAGCTAAGAGATGAGAGAAGCTACGTTCAAAGTGAGAAATTAATTTTTTATATTTTTTATAAATGTTTTAAATTGTTTCAAAGAGTTTTAAAGTGTTAGGATAGTTGAAATGCCGACATTACATGTAATTACCTACATGTACGTGTTCAGTTGCGGCTGGTGTGTTATATAAAGGTCGATAAAAGGTCAGTACGGACTTACGAGATTTTCATCTTACGAGAAACTCGTAGTAACGGAACTCGCTCATAAGTCGGGGACCACCTGTATTTAGATTTCAGATTTTAATAGCAGAAAGGACAGTTGTGCATGAATGACATTTCACCTGCTCACTCATCTTTGGGTCTGCTGCCAGACACATAATCCATGTCTAAGCCAGGCTAGTGAGCCAACCTCTTCGGATAATAGATCTGATTGCTGCAGACTACTGAGACTGTGAGTTCTGAACTAACTGCTGATCTGGGCACTGGGCCACAGCCACCATCGTTAGGCCTGTGAGCCTCGTGGAAGGGCCACGTGGTTCAGTAAACAAACCATCAACCAGAGACCTGCTACCACTAGACTACAAACTCTGTAAGTAATGACGAAAAAAGGTGGACAAAAGTCACCAGAGTCGGAGGGAAACAACTCAGCAGAAATGCAAGACTTTAAAAAATCACTAAACTCTATAAGTGAAAAACTATCAAAATTATCAGCAAAAATTGATTCACAGGCCGGTCTGGTTGATGAAATAAGACAACTGAAAGATCTGATAATTAGCAAAGACAATAAAATAGCTGAACTGTGGAAAAAAAATAGATGACATGGAAAAATACACAAAAAAAACAACGTGGTGATCACAGGACTTGATGTTAGTAAGTGTCGGACATTTAAACATGCTCTCAATAACACTGGCCCAACTGAGGATGCACCACAGGAAGAACTAGAGACTCTGGAGGAGACTGTAGTTAATTTTTTATGGGACAAGTACTATGACATAAAATATGAGGACATTTCGTTCTGTTACACACTGCCCAGTAAATCACCAAATTCCAAACCGTCGGTAGTCATCGAGTTCGTTAGCAGGAAGTTTAGAAACTATGTAATTAGTCAATCAAAGCTACTGAAGGGAACAAAAGTGTACATAAATGAACATCTAACAAAAAAAATGGAAAAATTGCAAAGGAAGCAAGGTGGCTAAAAAACCAAAACAAAATAGCATCAACATGGACAAGAAATGGAAACATCTTTATCAAAACACATGAAGGGGCTAACCCTAAAATGATAAAAGAACTGAAGGATCTAGACGAGCTCAGGGGAGGACAAATTACAAATCAATGAAACAACTGAAATGAACAAATACATTAAAACATGACAACATACGAAGACTCAGAACCTAAAATATATAATGTTAATGATGTTATTGAAGCTAACAAAGACTCAGAACCTAAAATATATAATGTTAATGATGTTATTGATGCTAACTTTTTTCCAGTAATAAAAGATAGTGAATACTACAATGAAGAGCAATTTAATGACATCAATATAACAAATGGAGTTCTCTCTATTATTCACTTTAACAGCAGAAGTATAAATGCAAATATATCCAAAATAACAGATTACTTAAAACAGTTAAATAGAACTTTTACAATAATAGCACTGTCAGAGACATGGCTCAATGATGATAACACAAGTAATATTCACATCGAAGGGTATGAATTATTTCACATGAACAGAAATAATAAAAGAGGTGGTGGTGTCGCTCTATATGTTAAGAATGAAATAAAATGTAAATTAAATAATGAAATGTCAATAATAGTTGATAATATTATGGAAATGATAACAATAGAAATAATAAACAAAAATGATAAAAACATAATAATAAGTTGTGTATATAGATCACCAGGATCAAATATAGAAATATTCACTGATAAAATCTTGGAGCTATTGGAGAAGAGTTTTAATAAAAAAGTTTTTTTGTGTGGAGACTTTAACATTGATATGGGAAATAAAACAGATTCAAATAACATCAGTACATTTATAAATTCAATGTACAGTTTAAATATGTATCCGTTGATATCCAAGCCAACAAGAATTACAACTCATAGTGCCACAATAATTGATAATATTTTCACAAATATAACAAACGGAGAGGTGATAGGTGGTATTTTAACGACCGACTTAAGTGATCATTTACCAGTTTTCACAATCTATAAAAATGATCAAAGTATCACAAAAGCAGTTAAAACAAAGAAAAAGATCATAAACACATCAAAAAAAGTTTTGGAAAAATTAAAAGAGGATCTAGATAAACAAGACTGGAATGAAGTGTATGTTGATGATGTGAACAGATCATATGATGAGTTTATGAATATCTTGGAAACTCTGTATGAAAAAAATTGTGTACAAACAAATTATACAAAGAGAAATATCGTTGACCAACCATGGATGACAAAAGGGTTGAGAAATGCTTGTAAAAAAAAGAATTATTTGTATTCATGTTTCTTGAAATTGCGAAGTCAGAACGCTGAAGAAAAATATAAAAAGTATAAAAATAAATTAGTAGGGATTATAAGGAAACATAAGAAAGAATATTATAGTAAATTATTAGATAAAAGTAATGGTGATATGAAAGCAACATGGCGAGTAATGAATAGTGTTATGAAGAATCATAAAGCAAAAACTAGTATTTCAAAATATTTTGTAAAAGAAAAAGATGAAGTTTATGATGAAAATGAAATTGTCAATGGATTTAATCAATATTTTGTGAATGTTGGATCAAGCCTTGCAGCTAAAATACCAAAAGTAAATAATAATGTGAGCCATTCAATTACAGGCTGTGCAAACAGTATTTTTCTAAATGGAACTAACAAAGAGGAAATAATGAAGGTAGTAAAAAATCTTACAGACAAGAGATCAAAGGACTGGGTGGACATGGATATGATGTTTGTAAAGGATATAATGAGCTATGTTATTGAGCCGTTTACATATATATGTAACTTATCATTTTCAACAGGAATATTTCCAGATAATATGAAAGTAGCTAAGGTAGTTCCTCTTTTTAAAAATGGTGATAAATGTGTGTTCAACAATTACAGACCTATATCCTTGTTACCACAGTTTTCTAAAATTCTTGAAAAACTATTTGTGAACAGACTAGATCAATTTATAGACAAACAAAATATTCTAAGCAACAGTCAGTATGGGTTCAGAGCTAAAAACTCTACATCAATGGCTCTCATGGAATTAATGGAACAAATAACTACTGCTGTCGATCAAAAACAATATTGTGTCAGTATTTTTGTTGATTTAAAAAAAGCATTCGATACTATTGATCACACCATTCTCCTTGAAAAACTGAACAAATATGGTATGGAGCCAAGATGGTCTAGTGGCAGGGCTTTTGACTACGGACCCGAAGGTCGCGGGTTCGCGCCCCGGCCACTACCCAGCTTGGGGTGTCTATGAGTGCACACCTATTTCTCCAGCTCCCCGGGCGCTTTCGGGCTGCTCACTGCACCACCTGGTAGGTGGTTGGGTTAAATGCAGAGACGAATTTCGTCTGTGTATGGGAACATACGCAGATGACAGGAATAGACATTATTATTATTATTATTATTATTATTAGAGGACCAGCATTACAGTGGGTATCTAGCTATTTGAAAGATAGGAAACAATTTGTACAAATAAATGATGTAAGATCTGACCTCTGTAATATCACATGTGGAGTTCCCCAGGGCTCTGTGCTTGGACCAAAGCTATTTATTTTATATGTGAATGACTTGGTAAATGTGTCAGGACTCCTTAAATGTATACTTTTTGCTGATGATACCACATTTTTCTGTTTAGGTGAAGATATAGAACAAATGTTGGAATTGATAAAGACAGAATTTACCAAAATACAAACTTGGTTTAAAATCAATAAATTATCATTAAATCTAGAAAAAACTAATTACATGATATTCAGTAATAAAAAGAAAACTGTTGATGTTCCACTCAAAATTGAGGGTGTTGAGATTTGTAGAGTGAGTGAGGTGAAGTTTTTGGGTGTTATTATTGATGACAAACTGACATGGAAACAACACATAAATTCTGTAAGAATAAAAATAGCTAAATCGATTGCAGTACTATACAAGGTCAGAGACCTATTGAATGATAAAGCTCTGTATTTGTTGTATAACACAATCATTGTTCCACACTTAATCTATTGTATTGATGTTTGGGGGAAAGCGTGTAAAACAATCACAAAGCCTATTTTTGTATTACAGAAAAGAGCTGTAAGAATTATCACTAGAAAACATTACTGTCATCCATCCAGTACATTATTTTATCAACTGAAATTATTGAAGTTCCATGATTTGGTTGATTATAATATTTTATCAATTATGTATAGGGCTCAGAATAACGAATTACCTTTAAATATCCAAATGAATTTTGTTAAAAGACAAAGTTGTTATAATCTTAAGGGGACAGAGATGTTTGTAAAACCACAATTCAGAACTAGTTTGAAGGGACGTTCTACCTCAATCCAGGGAATTAGATTATGGAATGGCTTGGAGAATGTAGTTAAAAATGCCAAGTCACTGTTTACATTTAAGAAAATGATCAAAAGGAATTTGTTGAAAAAATATATATGAATTAGCATAATGTGTATTGTATCAATTATTAGTTATGTATTAGTATTAGTATTAGAAAATTAGAAAGAGTTAGTCATTTTGTACTGCTGGTGAAAGATTATTATTGTTTAATCTGATTGTTTGAAAAAAGGGGCAGATATAATAAGATTTATTCTTCTTTCTGCTACCTTTCATTTTTTTACATTGTGTACATATCATTAATGGGATTGTCTTGTATTGTGTTTCTTTTGTAAAAAAAATGAACAAATTTAATAAATATAAACATAAACAATATTTGTATGTTTAAACCAGCAAAAGTCAGAGACACAAGTCTTTGCTGTTGATATCTAAAAGGTTTGGGAATGATTTTTAACTACGGTAATGTATCCTTGATTTTCTTGTTTGAGCAAAGAACTGGGATTGACGTGGCTCAGGAAAAATGGTGTCCATCCTCCTATGGGAAGATCTAGGATTGAACTTCAGTCCCTCAACTTCATATAATTTGAAGTCAAGACACTAAAGCCCCAGTATGCTCATTGAACAAACAGATTCACCACCACTTGTGTTGTATCACTGCAAATAAAGTTGGTTATTTTGATGTTCAAAGATGCTTCAGAGGTGAAGATGTTTTTTTTTTTTTTGGAGTGTTGCTTACGTATGTCCGATTTCGTGGGCGATGGTGAAGGCCGTTCCCAGTCCGATGTCCTCGTTGATGCTGCAGCTCCGCTCTGGTTCACACATCCCGCCGACCGGAGCCAGACCTGACAAACAGGCGAACACTCAAAAGAAATATAAAGAACGTGCTTTTCTGCACGCAGAAAAACACCTGGACTGAATCTTCACCGACAAAACCCCACACTGAAATTTTACTCAAATCAAGCTGATGGGTTTATGGTTAATGAATTTCAACACATTCTCCTGTTTGTCACAATCATAAATTGTTTTCGTCTCTTTTGAAGACCAGTTTGAATGATAGGTGCAACCTTGACGCGCGTTGTGTCTTATTTAATAATTGGTAAACTTCAGTTGTACATTTGTGTGAGTATATATTACCTAAAGTTTCGCAGGGCTTGTTTTTTTGAATGCAGATGTCATACCTGTGGAAAAGGAACAAAAATTAATCATTATTGCAATGCATCTTATTTGGTGTTCAAACTAAATTAAAATTTCTGACATAAACAAACAGGTTATGAGCAAACAGTGGACAACGACTGCCGACATATACAGATTTTAAAGAACAATAGGAGGAAACCATAAAGAATCACTGAGGTGTCATCTGTCTGGACAGCTTACCATATTTTCCAGCATATAAGTCGCAGTTTTTTGCATAGAATTGTCAGTCCTGCGACTTATACGCCAACGCGACTTATATATTTTTTCCATATTCATAACGCAATTTTTGACTACGCTTTAAATTTCTAAGAACTGCAACAGCGAGTCCTCCCGTGCACGCTCGCTTCACTCAGCTGGTGCAGGCGGAGGAACGCTGGATGGATGGATGGATGGCGCTGCGCCACCCAGGCGAAATGAAGCTGTTTTGACCATTAAATAAGTGCATAATAAACACAACGGATCTGTGGTAACGCTTAATAAATGCGACTTATACGCCGAAGCAACTTATGTTTTTCTCCTCTACATGGTGTTTTTTTTGACTGATGTGACTTATTGTCCGAAGCGACTTATACGCTGGAAAATACGGTATATTTTTTCTTTACAAATACTGTACGTTTGCAAAACAAGGTTATGTTTGCAGGTCATCTGGACTTTTTTTTTTGTGCCGAGACGTTTCGCCCTCCATCCAGAAGGCTTCATCACTCTGAGGAAACACCAAACAAAACAACTGCTACCCCAACAGCTTATTCCAAAGTCAAAAACAACAAACAAACAACAACAAAAAAACAGTTATGTTGGTGCTAAGATGGTCTCTGGGGCACACCCTCTCCTCAGGTGCCTGCCCTCTCCCTCGTCGACAGTCATGTCAAACTGGTTCAAAACACCAAAGTCCATGCTCAATAATCCAGGTATAAAATCCAACAATGTTCAGTCAGGTCATTTGGATGGTTTATTTTTTTTTTGTGCCGAGACGTTTCGCCCTCCATCCGGAAAACAAAACCGATTCTCCCACTCCAAAGTGGAAACAAATACCGTATTTTCCGGACTATAGGTCGCGGCTTTTTATCATTTTTTTTCATGGCCTGCGACCTATTATTCAGGTGCGACCTATATATGGCTTTTTATAAAATAAGCTGATTTGTAATAATTTATTAACAAAAATTAAACTGAGACACACTCTTACAATAATGTCAGCTAACAAATATTTTTAGGTGTTTATCCTGCTAAAATTATTCATTTATTAAAGAAAAGTTCAGCTCAGACACATATTTGCTATAATTTTTATCAAACAAATAATTGTTTTTAAGTGTTAATCTTCTTAAAAGCCTTGCTGTGCGCTCCTGTGGCAGACATTTGCAGCAGAGCTAAACACGGTCCACATTTTGACGTAGGTGCGACCTATATTCAGGTGCGACCTATACAGTATATGGATTTTTCCAATTCTTTGGCAATAATTGGACAATGCGACCTATACTCGGGTGCGACCTATAGTCTGAAAAATACGGTAAGTTAAAACATTCTACTTCACTTTGGAGTAGGCTGTTGGGGGAGAATCAGTTTGGTTTGGTGTTTCCTCAGACCGATGAAGCCTTATGGATGGAGGGTGAAACGTCTCAGCACAAAAAAAAGAAGAAAAAAAAGAAACCGTCCAGATGACCTGACTGAATGTTGGATTTTATACCTGGATTATTGAGCATGGACTTTGGTGTTATGTTTGCATGTTCTGTAGTGGAGTAAACCTCTTGCAACTTGTGGAGTAGCAGCTATGCTCTTTTCACTGCACTCAGGTAGTGTTGTTTTCTGTTTTACCCCAAAAAGCATTTGTAACTGAGGTATTAGAGTTAAGATTTAAAAAAATAGATGAAGGAAAAAGTGACACTGACACAAACAGTGCATTCAGATCCAAGTCATCTTTCGTCAAAGTGTTCATTTCCATAAAATCCAGACATCTATTCAAAAGAATAGATCTATGGTATTTCATATCCTCGTGTCTGTCTTGTGCATGCTCCCACCAGGTTCTGCAGTGTGTGTAAAGTCCTCATCTATAAGCACCTAGAACAGGACAAGATACAGCCCAGCTCTGCTGAACTTGGCTCGGAGACAACCCATGACAAAAAGGCCTGGGAATGTAAGAAATCAGCTCAGAGGAAATGCTGTTTTAGCTTTTTCTAAGCAGAAAAAAAAACATTATTTTTAGAAGAAACTGCAGAGGGTTTTGTTTCAGTGCACCAAACAATGTTTAATCTTCATGAGAAATAAAGCTTTTTTTTCTTTTCTTTACCTAGTAATAAGCACAGCAGTGTCATGGTGAGCGATGCCGTTGTCTGGTATGGCGTTCCCGTAGCTGCTGCGGTGCTGGATGGTTTTCTGCCACTTACAGAAGCTGTCTAGAGACTTCCCTGCATGGTGGTTGATCTCCAACGTTGGCTGATGGTGAAAAAAAAAAAAAAGAGGATGAATGCAGATTTAAAGACATGCTTGGAGATTAAAGTTATGCATTTAAAGGTCCACTGACATCATCTTACAAATTTGCATGAAATGATAGAAGATATATATTTTATCTTTCAACTATGTTCGTTTTTGCAAACAAAATGATAAAATAATGAAAATTCCTTCCAAACTGAGTCTGAAATGAAAAACAGCTTTTCTCTCTGAAAAATCCGACTGCAAGCGAATGCAACATTTGTGTCGTAGGAAGGAGGACCTTCACTCTGCGTCTGCCATTAACACTAGAAGTCCCAGGATTTTCGACCTCCCCCCAGAAGTCCTGAAAGAGGGTCAAAAGACCCTTAGTCCAAACCAACCATTAATGGGTCCACATTAGTGGGCCATTAACTGCCTTTTGTTATAAATATGCGTGCACACAACTCAGACACCCCCACCACACCAGACTGCACAAACTGCATTCCAATGTTTCCACCAGGTAAGTAAGACTCTGGTTGCACTTCCCCCGTGAGTCAGAAGAGAGGCCCTGACCTGAATTCACACATAACAAACCCTGAAGTTATCTCACAGTTGAACATTTTGGGACATCCACTGAACGGAAAGCTTTGTCTGCTCCAGAACAGTTTTATGCATGAAATTGTCTCATTCTGCTGTGCTGACTATCCTGTAACTTTGATGTTCTGTCAAATAAATTATTTTGCTTACCAGTAGTCTCTCTCCTTGTCCTTGGCGCATGTATATACGGTGCGTGCCGGCACATGCAGGTGGCCCATTGCTGTGTTCTAAAACATGCTTGACCTATTGTTGTCTGTCACCTGACGGACAGACACAGGTCACATGACATGAAGTCAACTGATGGACCGACACTGGTCACTCGACATGAGGTCAACAGACGGACCGACACAGGTCACACGGCATGAGGTCAACTGACGTACCAGCATAGGTCACATGACCTGAGGTCAACTGACGGACCGACACAGGTCACATGACCTGAGGTCAACTGACTGACCGACATAGGTCACATGACCTGAGGTCAAGTGACGGACAGACACAGGTCACACGGCATGAGGTCAACTGACGGACCGACACTGGTCACACGACATGAGGTCAAGTGACGGACTGACACAGGTCACATGACCTGAGGTGAACTGACGGACCGACACAGGTCACATGACCTGAGGTCAAGTGACGGACCAACACAGGTCACATGACCTGAGGTCAAGTGACGGACCAGCACAGGTCACACAACATGAAGTCAACTGACGGACTGACACAGGTCACATGACCTGAGGTCAACTGACGGACCGACACAGGTCACATGACATGAGGTCAACTGACTGATCGACACAGGTCACATGACCTGAGGTCAACTGACGGACCGACATAGGTCACACGACATGAAGTCAACTGATGGACCGACACTGGTCACTCGACATGAGGTCAACTGACGGACTGACACAGGTCACACGGCATGAGGTCAACTAACGTACCAACACAGGTCACATGACCTGAGGTCAACTGATGGACCGACACAGGTCACATGACCTGAGGTTAACTGACTGACCGACACAGGTCACATGACCTGAGGTCAAGTGACGGACTGACACATGTCACATGACCTGAGGTGAACTGACGGACCAACACAGGTCACATGACCTGAGGTCAAGTGACGGACCAACACAGGTCACATGACCTAAGGTCAAGTGACGGACCAGCACAGGTCACACAACATGAAGTCAACTGACGGACCAACACAGGTCACATGACATGAGGTCAACTGAGGGACCGACACAGGTCACATGACCTGAGGTCAACTGATGGACCGACACAGGTCACATGACCTGAGGTCAACTGACTGACCGACACAGGTCACATGGCATGAGGTCAACTGACTGACCGACACAGGTCACATGACCTGAGGTCAAGTGACGGACCAACACAGGTCACATGACCTAAGGTCAACTGACGGACCGACACAGGTCACATGACCTGAGGTCAACTGACTGACCGACACAGGTCACATGACCTGAGGTCAAGTGACGGACAGACACAGGTCACACAGCATGAGGTCAACTGACGGACCGACACTGGTCACACGACATGAGGTGAACTGACGGACCAACACGGGTCACTTGACCTGAGGTCAACTGACGGACCAACACAGGTCACATGACCTAAGGTCAAGTGACGGACCAGCATAGGTCACACAACATGAAGTCAACTGACGGACCAACATAGGTCACATGACCTGAGGTCAAGTGACGGACCAACATATGTAGCCCACTGAAAGGGACAGGGGGATTTAGAAGCCAAGTTCACTTGCGCAAAAAAGCGCAGCCTTAGTCAAATTAGTGTGCCCCCTCCTGTGGTGCGCCAGTAATGGCCTTATTTACAAAACAAAAGCGCCTGTTAACAGCTCATTATAGGATGTTAGCTAAAATCCTTCGGGTCACTCGACCCGTCTCTGGGTTCCAAAGGTAGAAATGTTGAATGACCCTTCTCTGGGACTTCTAGTGTTAACGCATATTCATTCTCATCCAGATCGCCTTTTTTTTATATAACCTATAAAAATGCTGGTTATGTTGCATTTAGGTGTTCTAATATCATCAGTGAACAAGTGAGTCTTTTCACTTTCCCAAAATATGTAAGACCTTCATCAAAAATGGAATAAATAAAGCTGCCCTCCCTCGGACTGAGCTCCCTGCTTCCTGAACAGGTAAGAGTCAAATACATACGGGTGCAGACCTAAATTAGAACCTGCTGTTTCTTGTTCATCTAACTTCCTGCTTCCAAAACTAAAGACAAATCGCTCAAATCTTAACTTAGATTGATAATTTTGTTGTTTTATTTCTTGTTCGCCATGAATATTTATATGGGGCGTTCTAAAGACGTTCTCCTTCCTACGTCACAAATGTTGCATTCGCTTGTAGTCTGATTTTTCAGAGACAAAAGCTGTTTTTCATTTCAGACTCAGTTTGGAAGAAATTTTCATTAATTTATCATTTTGTTTGCAAAAAAGAACATAGTTGACTGATAAAATATATATATATACTGTATCTTCTATCATTTCATGCAAATTTGTAAGATGATGTCAGTGGACCTTTAAGCATTTCTTCAAAAGCAAAACACTGTGCATCTCTTTACATTTTCAGATATTCCAACAATCCCATGTTAGCTGAATAATGCTTTAATAACAGACACCATCCAGTGTTCATTTTTCACTCGTTTGCTACTTCTCCTATCCAATAAAGCTCTGCAGCTTCACTGCATTACGAGGCTGCGTAGAGGAGGAGGAGCAGAAGCAGTGCTTTGCTGGCCACAGCTGGCGAGAAGCTCGTAACCCAGGAATGCATGTGGTGACATAACTGGTAATTGTCTCATCCCACAGTCCCTCTTCCCTGGGCCCACTGCTGGCCTTGCTTTTCCTTTCCAGGGACAACTTGCTTTTTGTACTTGGAAACCAGAAACAAAACCGCTAGCAGAAACTGCTCTGCCTCGGAGGTTCATGGCAGAAGAATAACAACACTAATGCTGGCCCACCGCTAATGAAACTAACATTTACTCCTTTACTCGTTCAGATAACAAACACGTCCTGGCCGGCAAACTTCAGGGATTATTTTAAGGCAGCATGAATCATAAATGTTCCTTAACAAGACAACTAAGGAGGAAACCTCAAAGCCGCACTGTAATGATCGACGGAACAGGCTGCACCGTCTCGGCAAACGGCGAATTCATGAGGTCATTTACCAGGTAGTCAAGTGTTTCAGTCGTCCCCTGAGCCAAACTGCTAAGGTCATGGACTTTTTTACGAGCTGAACTCCTGCCTTGTGGTCGGATGGGGACTCTTGCTCTGTCATATCCTCCAGTCATTCTCTTACATCAAAAAAAGGGTCTGCAGCCAATCCATGCAAGTGAGTCTGCAAGGCTGTTTTTAGCATGATAATCAATTCAACTCAATTTAGTTTATTCATATAGCACCAAGTCACAACAGAAGTCGTCTCAGGGCACAGAACAAAATGAAACATTCATATACAGTACCTGTATAAATTAACATTATTTATCTGAGGAGCAGACTGATTGAATTAAACTCCATTGCAGAACTCTCATCTTGAGCAAGCGACAGTGGAAAGGAAAAACTCCCTCATGAGGAGGCAACCTTTAGCAGAACCAGGCTCAGGACAAGCGGACATCTGCTTTGACCGGCTGGGTTTGGTAGGTGCAGATACACAATGGCAGGTCAAGAATCATGTTAAGATAGAAATAGTATCAAATGAAAACTATTCTATTTTAACAATTAATTTAAGGAAATTAGGTTAATTTGTCCTCCTGTAGTCTAAGCTTGCATGAAGAGCCAACACTAACTACAGGTAGTCCCCGAATTACGAGCGCTCTGATCTACGAGGTTCCAGACTTACGAGCTGGCGAATTTTTGGAAAACACGCAAAAAATACTGAGTTTTCATGTGTTTTTTCACCACAGTTAGTTAGTTAAGCATATGGACACACGTTTCCGATCATTTTTATGCACTCATAAGCAGTTTTTGGATGAAAATAGAGTGTTTGTAGTCGCGCTAGCGAAAACCGTTCCAATTTACGAGCGAAATTCCGGATTTACGAGAGACATGGCGGCCGTTCCAAATTACGAGATTTCCGGTTTACGAGCGCCTCGTTGTAACGGATCTCGCTCGTAAATCGGGGACTACCTGTATAGGATTCATCAAAAAGGAAAGCCTTAAGCTCAGTCTTAAAACTGGACGATGTTTCAGCCCTAGAAGTTGGTTCCACAAGAGAGGAGCCCGATAACTGAACGATCTTCCTCCCATTCTGCTTTTGGAAACTCTAGGAACCGCAAGTAAACCTGCAGTCTGAGAGCAAAGTGCTCTGTTAAGAAAATATGGGACCTTTGTCTGCCTCGGGTCTTGGGGGGCGGGTCTCTGATGCTTCACGGTCACTATTGAATGTTCTATTAGAGAAGCCTTATTCACTTATGCATGCTCACAACCACACACAAATAGATGAAGGGATGTATATGTAGGTATCATATGTAGATATGTAGATGTGTATGTGACTGCATGTGTATGTACAGTATATGTAAATGGTAAATGGAGCTTATTTATATAGCGCTTTCCAGCCCCCTACGAGGGCCCCAAAGTGCTTTACAATACCAACCATCCACCCATTCATACATACATTCATACACCGGTAGCGGCAGACTGCCATGCAAGGCACTTTCCAGTCCTACCGGGAGCAACTCGGGGTTAAGTGTCTTGCCCAGGGACACAACGACACATGGTGTGGGGAACCGGGATTCGAACCTGAACTCCAACCTTCCGATTGTATGTATG
>JBBPBX010005051.1:6203-73751 GCA_038048925.1 Garcialebias charrua
CTAGAAGGTTAAGCTCCCTCCCCATTATCAATAACTTATATCAACTGGATTCAGTAAAGGAAAACGTGGTAGTTTACAGTACTTTATTAGCCTGGCAAGACATGAAGAAATACCTGAACATCCCTTCATCTATCTCGATTCGATCCCCTCTGACTTTAAACCCGGACCTACCAATTTCCATTAGAAATATTGGCTTACTGTATTGGTCTACCTCTGGTCTGACTGATTTTTCTGATCTTTTGATCCACATTGGCTGTGTGAGGCTATTTCAGAGGCTCATAGAGCATCTGGAAGAGAACCTCCAGATAATCTACGTGCCCATTCCACGAGGGGTATCTCGTCTTCCACGGCCCTGCATGGAGGGATGTCAGTGGATGACATTTGTACGGCGGCCGCGTGGGCATCACCGTGCTCATTTATTCGCTTTTATTACGTGATGCTTCCACGTTTTCCATGACTCATTCTGTTTTCAGGGTTCTGTCAGAATGATTGTCTTAAAGTTTCATGGAGTTTTAACCTGAGCTCACATTTGTCTGCAGTAGGGGTGGGCGATATGGCTCAAAAATTATATCGTGATATTTCAGAGTATTATCACAATAACGATAAATTTCGTGATATAACCTAAAAAAAAAAATCTAATGTATTTATTTGACAAAATTAACTTAACATGTTGCTTTGCAGTATTATATAAAAAATTTTAAAACAACAAGGGGTAATTTTACTGAAATTACTTTATTTAGTAAAGTATTGTAAATCAGACATTTACACCTCCAGATGCAGGAAAAGAGCCACCTGCATCATGAAAGACCTCACTCACCCAGCACACTCACTCTTTGCCCCACTCCCCTCAGGACGGAGGTTGAGGAGCATCAAATGTAGAACCACTAGACTGAGGAACAGCTTCTACCCTGAGGCTGTTAGACTCATGAATAAATAAAAATAAAATAAAAATAAACACTGCAAAATATCACATTGTGCTGATGCTGATCTGTTTTCTTGTTGCTGTGTTCATCTGTGTTCATCTGTGACCATCTGCTCATACAAACTCATGTTCGTGCTGCTGTTTATTTCCACTATATTAGGCTTAGTGTATTACTAGTTGATGTTTTTCTTAGTTAATTCTAGATGTTATTACTGTTTTTCTCTTGCATTTGTTGTTGGATGTAACTGGGACCCCGTGTACATAATCTCGTTTTCATCACATGTACCACATGCGGTGCAAATGACAATAAAGACTCTCTGACTCTGACTCTCTATTTAGTCTCCAAGTAAAACTACACCTGCACTTTAGTTTTTGTGGTGTTTTTTTATCTATATTTTGTGCAGACTTTTTCCAATCTAAATAACAATCATTTTTAAAGTGCAGGTGTAGTTTCCTAAAACAACTAGCCTAAATAAAATGAAGTTTGTGTCATTCCTCTGATTCATTTTTTAACTGATCTGTCTCTGGCGGAGTTGTAATGTATACAGCAGTGTTGTGCATGTATATTACAGAGTGCCAGTGAACGCACCGCGAGCCAGAGCGTGACGTAGGCGCGCAGGTTCGGGTGTGAAAGAAAGTCAGAGAACGGAGCGGTGGAGGATCATGCAGTCTGTTAAGTGTATTTGTGCAGCTTAAACAATAAAGCAACGTCTGCTACAAACCAGCAAGGTTATTGAGCGTGCAGAGAAACATCACAGGAGTGACTGTGGAGCCGCGCATGTTTGTAACACAGTTTACAGCGAGGACACGGCTGCTCAGAGCGGAGCGGGGCGGGGGGAGGGGGGACAGCTGCCTGCAGAGCAGGGGGGGAGAGAAGCTGAGACGCGCGCGCGTTGTTTTTAACATTTTAGCACAGGCTGGACGCTGAGCTCTGCATCGGGCTGCGTTTTACAGACGGCTGGAGGGGATGTGCGCAGTTTAAAGCGCTCGGGTGTTAAGGGGCGGGGCGCCCTGACGTATTACGTCATGAAATTAGCATATCATGATATAAGATTTTTGCCCGGGCAAGCTTTTTATACCGGTATTACCGGTAACGATATGATATGGCCCAGCCCTAGTCTGCAGGCAGACGCAATGTGAGATGTTTTTATTATAAAGTCACAGTTCATGACTGTTGATGTTACTGATATGTTCCCTCAGCCTCTGGCCCTTCACCAGAGTTAATTATTTTCTCTGGTGCGTTGTTGCACATGGAGTGCGTAATTACGCACAGACGGCTGAGTGAGGCAGTTTCCGACCTACTCTGCTCACTGGTTTGTTCTCAGTAGCAGATTTGTTCTCTCAGTTCTTCCCCTCTCTTCAGAGTTCAGTCATGGTTCTCTGCTGCGCTGTTACGCATGTTATGCACAATCACGCACACAAAAGACTGAGTGATAAAGCATTGACCTGCACTGTTCATTGTTTTTTCAGCGCAGGTTTGTGTCTGTTTCAGCCTGTAGCTACAGGTCTGTTATCTCAGCCCTTCCTCCACCAGAGATTATTCTCTGGCTCGCTATTACGCATGGAGCGCGTAATTACGCACACAGAAGGCTGAGTGAAAAAGGTGTTATGTGAGCAGTTGCTTTATTTGGTGTCTGAATGGACCCAGTGAGGCATAGACTACATCCTGCTCCACCTTTAACCCACTAGCGACTGGCCTAAAGGGCGGAGCTTATATGAAATAGAACGTTGGTTACGTATTGTAACCCCAGATTCTATGAATATAAGGGCAGCCCTTTAGGCCCTGGGCCTCACTGGTTCCTAAATGGCTGAAGAAAAAAAGAGCTATTTGGGAGCCGATTTTCCCGCATCAACGTAATTTATACGGACTGGGTGGGCCCACAGCAGGTGGGCGTGGACTAAAGTTTTCAGTGCACGCTGATGCGCGGGGGGAATACCCACTAGCGACTGGCCTAAAGGGCTGCGCTGATATTCATAGAATCTGGGGTTACAATACGTAACCAACCATTTATAAACCAATTATTGGCTGAGATATGACCATTTTCATTCATTCTGACTGAAAAAAAGAGCAGCACAGTACTAGTATCAGCCATTTGATGGTAGCAGAGTAGTAGTAGCAGTAAGGCATGCTTTGTATCATGTAATAGGTAAACGTGGCTATAATGACAAATTCAAAAAATGTTAAGACAGATGAGTCACGATTTGAAGTTCTTTATGGAACACTGGGACGCCATGTCATCCGGACCAGAGAGAACAAGGATAGACCAAGTTGTTATCAATGCTCAGTTCAGAAGCCTGCATCACTGATGGTATGGGGTTGCATGAGCGCTTGTGGCATGGGCAGCTTGCATGTCTGGAAAGGCACCATTAATGTAGAGAACTATGTTCAGGTTCTAGAACAACATTTGCTCCCATCTAGACGTCATCTCTTTCAGGGAAGACCCTGCATTTTTCAACAAGATAATGCCAGACCACATTCTGCAGCAAATACAACATCATGGCTACGTAGGAGAAGGATATGGGTAGTGAAATGGCCAGCCTGCAGTCCAGATCTTTCACCTACAGATAACATTTAGCGCATCATAAAGAGGAAGGTGCATCATAAAGAGGAAGGTGCGACAAAGAAGGCACAAGACGATTGAACAGTTAGAGGCCTGTATTAGACATGAATGGGAGAGCATTCCTATTTCTAAACTTGAGAAACTGGTCTCCTCTTTCCCCAGATGTCTGTTGAGTGTTGTAAGAAGAAGGGAGGATGCCACAGTGGTAAAATGGACTTGTCCCAACTTTTTTGGGATTTGTTGATGCCATGAAATGTCGAAACAACATATTTTTCCCTTAAAATTATATGTTCTCTCAGTTTAAACTTTTGATCTGTCATTTGTGTTCTATTCTGAATAAAATATTAGATGTTGGCACCTCCACATCATTGCATTCATTTTTTATTCAATTTGTTTTTAGTGTCCCAACTTTTTTGGAATCTGGTTTGTACTTGATTTTTAAATTATATATGTTATTCATTATATAACCCTATTACTGTATTTCGATTCCTATATCCTTTATTTTTACTTTTCATACTTTTTGTGCGTTCACAATTTATTTTACTGATACAGTATCTGACATCACTGATATCTTTATCACAAAACAGAAAAAAACATAAACCGTTCAGAATGACAGAAATCCATCCCAGGCACGGAAACTTTAAACCGTGAAACTGCAACTAAAATCATCCATCCATTATCTTTTACCCGCTTCACGGGGGTCGCTGGTGCCCATGTCCAGCAATCCTGTGCGAGGGGTGGGGTACACCCTCGCAAATCCAACTACTAAAATCATCACTGAAACGCTGTTTAGATACAAACCTAATCCGTGAAGCAGAACTTTTGGGTTGAAAACAGCATCTTGGGTTTTGTTGTGTTGCAGTTTGTCCTTTAAACGACATCGTTCCTCTTTATAATCTGGATCTGTTGTTTCCAGAAACTCGGACATTTCTTCAGCAGCCACTTCCTCTCGTTGTTCAGCCTGATGTCTCCTCATCTCTGTTAGCAAAATATTCCTTTAAATAATGGTTTCGGAACGGGTACAGACGAACTGAAATCAATAAAATGAAAAGTTACAGAACATTAAATCGTAGTCTAGTACTGTACAGCACATTCCTGTTAGCATAAAATAAGTACTTCTTCTTCTTCTTGTGATGTTTTTTGGCGGTTGGCAAACAACTTAATCGTGCATTACCGCCACCAACTGGTAAGGAGTGTGTACAACATGACAAAATAAAATAAAATAAAAAAACTATTCCTTTTATAACCTATTGTACAATCTACACTGTTTGAAAAAAATAACATATAGCCTGATAGCCTCTATTTCCTGATTCTTTCTGCAACAAATCCACAATGTCCAACTTCATTTTCAGTCTACTAAGATTCCTAATGAAGGGATTTCAATCGGTGCTCAATGGACATGTCTTAAAAATATAAAGATTTATTGAACAGACACAGGTGAACAGAATAATCAGAGTACAACAAGAAATAGAACAATTGACAACAACAGTTGAGCATACCAGACCTGTACCGCCCGAGGTCCTGTTGCAAATGCTGCTGGTCTCTAAAATTACTGAAGTTCCATGATTTGGTAGACTATAATATCTTATCAGTTATGTATAGAGCTCAAAATAATGCATTACCTTTAAATATCCAAATGCACTTTGTTAAAAGACAAAGTTGTTATAATCTTAAGGGAACAGAGTTGTTTGTAAAACCACAATTCAGAACCAGTTTGAAGGGACGTTCTACCTCAATCCAGGGAATTAGATTATGGAATGGCTTGGAGAATGTAGTTAAAAATGCCAAGTCAATGTTTACATTTAAAAAAATGATCAAAACAAATATGTTAAAAAAATATATGTGAAATAACGTAATGTGTATTGCATTAGTTAGAAAATTAGAAAGTGTTAGTCATTTTGTACTGTATTAGTATTAGTTAGAAAACTAGAAAGAGTTAGTCATTTTGTACTGTATTAGTATTAGTTAGAAAATTAGAAAGAGTTAGTCATTTTGTACTGTTGGTTGAAGAATATTATTGTTTAACCTGATTGTTGGAAAAAGTTGGTTGAAGATTATTATTGTTTACATGGTTTGACTACTGTTGTTTAATCTGATTGTTGGAGATAAGGGGCAGATATAATAAGATTTATTCTTCTTTCTGCCACCTTTCATTTTTTTACATTTTGTACACTATCATTATGAGATTGCCTTGTATTGTTTCTTTTGTAAAAAAATGAACAAATTTAATAAACATTAAACATAAACATTAAACATTTAATCTCTGAGATGTTTGGGCCTATGAAGATGCAGTTTGGGCTTCTCTGGTCTCTGATTGGCTTAGAGCAGTGGTCCCCAAACTTTTTCCTGTGAGGGCCACATAACTTTTCCCTTCTCTGGTGGGGGGCCGGAGTCAGTTTTTAACAGGAAAAAGTGTGATGATTGCAGGAGTGCCTAAATCAGTGCCCAACCTTTTTTGAACCAAGAGCTACTTTTGAAGTCGGCAGTTTGCCGAGAGCTACTCGTCCAGTCTCGGTATCAAAAAACAAAATTTTTCATCTCCCTACTCCTCACTTCTTTAAAGTAAATAAAACAGAACGTAATGTGTTGCTAGTTTTATTTAATTAAAGTATTTTATCAAAGTAAAAGGACGCAATATTTGAAAAGCACACCATATTTTTTAAAGAAACGAATAAACAATGAACTGAACAATATAAAACTCCCTCATTTACACTAACTATTTACAAAAAGTGACTTACAAAGGTGCAGATTTACAAATCTCCAACAACTATTTCAAACCTCAATAAAACCTAAATATCAAAATTAGGCAGCTGCTCTGTGCAGCAGGATGGTGTCATCTGGTGCAAGCTGTATAAAATAAATGTGTCTCTACCTTAGTGGCACTTCTGACACTGAGAGGAGGAGGCCAGGGTCTCATAAGTTGCGAGGTGCAGGCAGGTCTCCAGATGATCATCAGTCATTGTGGATCTGTTTTTGGACTTGATGATTTTCATGTGTGAAAAAGCAGACTCACACAGGTAGGTAGATCCAAAAAGTGTTGTTAAGTTCAAAGCACATCTTCGAATGTAAGGATACTTTTCTTCTGAGAGCAGACTCAAGAACTCTCCATCCACGCCAGGTGATGCTCGAATTACAGATGAGGCAAATAGACTTTGAATTAGAATAAACAAAAAAATACTCCTCCTCCCACTCTGTGTGAAAATAATACGTTTTTGTTTGCTTGTTTGCTAGTTTTCCATCCATGTTTACTGTGCACCGACAGCTTTATGTGAAAGGGAGACAATTCAACTTACTCCTTCATTTTTAAAAACTGTGTTAGGATAGGCTAAGTACTTGGTGACCGTACAGTACTGTACATGTATTCATTTGTAAAAAAAAATAAAAAATAAAAAATAAAAAAATAAAAATAATAAAAAAATTAAAAAAAAATTTAATTTAATTTTTTTTTTCCTGGGGGCCGGACCAAAGGTGGGGGCGGGCCGGATGTGGCCCGCGGGCCGTGGTTTGGGGAACACTGGCTTAGAGCATTGATAAGAGTCCTGGTGCCTCTCTTGTTGTCAGTTTTACGAACTTGCAGATGTATAGCTCTGGTGAGAAGTCTACTGAAAATGTGTTCTTTGTTCTGCCTATTTGCTCAGTCAGAAAGTTTTAGAAATGTATGTGTCTTGTGTATGATATTAATGTAAATTAATGTCCAGTTACACTAATTGGTCACCTAGTGGTTTACTAGTATGTGTGTGCTTATAAGTAATCAGTATTACTATATATTTAATTTGATTCTGTGGTGTGTTGGTGAGGTATGTGGCCTCATCTCTCTCTCACCCAGTAGGAGGAGCCAGCAAGGTGCTCCCCAGGTTTTACCAGGTGAAGAGGAAGAAGTGTTCGTGTGTTCATTCATTCATTCTGTAACTGGTTTTGACGCTCGAAGGATTAAAGGCAACTGCTTGCAGATCAGTTTGTTTCTCCTTCTTCACACGCTACAGTTGGTGACCTGACGTGAAATATGTCAGAACCAAACGAGGATGTTGTTTCTTCTTCGGACCCCGCCGCCGCGACGTCTGCCCAGCTGTTGCAGCCGAACCCAGCCGACTTTGCTCCCGCAGCGAGTGTTAAGCTCCCGGAGTTCTGGCAGAGTGACCCGGTTTCGTGGTTCCAGCACATCGAGGCACTCTTTCGCCTCCGAGGCGTGAACGCAGATGAAACCAGGTACTTCTTGGTCGTGTCGGCTCTGGATATGCAGTCAACCCGCAAAGCCATGCCGCTGCTGCGCGCACCGCCGCACGTGGACAAATATGGCGCCCTCAAAGAGTTTCTGCTTCGAAGGTACACTTTGACTTCAACTGAGAGGGCTGATAAACTGCTATCGCTGCCGGGTTTGGGTGACGGCACGGCTGTGAACATGATGGACAAAATGCTGTCGCTACTTGGTTCAGACGACGGGGGTTTCCTTTTCCCTCACATTTTCCTGCGCCAGCTTCCGTCGCAAGTGAGGGCTACTTTGGCCAATTCCCCTTGTTTATCTACCGGTGATTACCGGGGTTTGGCGGAGGAGGCGGACCGGGTCCTGCTGGCTACCAGACGGTTCGCGGTGCAGAGTACATCGGTGGAGCCGGAGCAGACGGTGGAGATGGAGGAGCCAGCGGCGGTTTCAGCTGTTGGCGCGCGAACTCGGCGGGGGAGCTCTTTGTGTTTCTACCACCGGAGGTTCGCAAACAAAGCTAAGCGCTGCATCCCACCATGTGCATGGGTGTCGGGAAACGAGGAAGCCGGCGCTCAGTAGCAGCTGTGGGCGCTGGCGAGCGAGGTGAGCTGCTCTTCGTCACAGACTCCCTGTCAGGACGTCGTTTTCTGGTTGACTCTGGTTCCCAGAAGAGTTTGGTCCACCCTGTTGGACCTGAATTAGCAAGCCGAGGCAGTGGCCCACTGCTAACTGCTGCTAACGGTTCTCCCATTGGAACTTTTGGCACTAGACGGGCAACAGTTTCTTTCCATGGTCGTGAGTTCGAGTGGGACTTTGTTGTTGCCTCAGTGACTGTTCCTATTATCGGTGCAGATTTTTTATGTGCTCATGGACTGTTAGTAGATGTTGCTAACCGCAGACTTATTGACGCTGTAACTTTTGCAACTTTCCCATGTGTATCTGGGGGGGCTGGGCCGCTAACTCATGCTAATGTTTTAGTTTCAGGAGATGTTTTTCAAGGTTTGTTGGCAGAATTCCCCTCTTTAACTACACCTGCTTTTTCCTCTTCAGAAACTAAACACGGGGTCGAGCATTTCATCCCTACTACGGGACCGCCCGTTTTCGCACGTGCACGCCGCCTCGACGCTGTTAAACTGGCCATCGCTAAAGAGGAGTTTGGTACCATGGAGAGGTTGGGTATTGTTAGACGCTCTAACAGCCCGTGGGCCTCCCCCCTTCACATGGTACCAAAAGCAGACGGGTCGTGGCGCCCATGTGGCGATTTTCGCCGTTTAAATAACGTGACGACGCCTGATCGCTACCCCATTCCGCACATTCAGGACTTTTCTGTTCGGTTGTCGGGTGCTTCCATTTTTTCTAAGGTGGATCTGGTGCGCGGCTACCATCAAGTCCCAGTGCAGTCCAGCGATGTACCTAAAACTGCAGTAATCACCCCCTTTGGGCTTTTTGAGTTCCTCCGCATGCCGTTTGGACTAAAGGGGGCAGCACAGACTTTTCAAAGGCTGATGGACTCCGTGTTACGTGGCCTCGATTTTGTGTTTGTCTATCTGGACGACATTTTGGTGGCCAGCTCGTCAACCGAGGAGCACCTGTTGCACCTGAAAGAAATTTTTCAGCGCTTGGATGCACATGGCTTGATCATTAATCCGGTTAAGTGCCAGTTTGGTTTACCGGTGATCGATTTTTTAGGTCATCGAATTTCCGCGCAGGGTGCAGTTCCATTGCCTGCCAAGGTGCAGGCGGTGGCAGAGTTCCCACGTCCTCTGGTGGTTAAAAAGTTGCAGGAGTTTTTGGGCATGGTGAACTTTTACAACAGGTTCATTCCCAATGCAGCCCATCTCCTGCAGCCTCTCTACGAGGCCCTGCGCTCGAGGAAGGCGACTGACACAGTGGTTTGGACCCCGGACCGGATCACTGCTTTTGATGGTGCTAAGTCCGCGTTAGCTAGTGCGGCACTCCTAGCCCATCCAGATTCAGAGGCCCCGATTGCGTTGACAACTGATGCTTCGGATATAGCTGTGGGGGCCGTTGTAGAGCAACGCGTTGGCGACGCATGGCAGCCGTTGGCATTTTTCAGCCGTAAATTGCGGGACTGCGAGCGCAAGTACAGCGTTTTTGACCGCGAGTTGTTGGCGCTATTCTTAGCTACACGGCATTTTCGTTTTTTGCTGGAGGGTCGTTCATTTACGGCTTATGTGGACCACAAACCACTCACGTTTGCAATGTCTAAAGTTTCGGAGCCCTGGTCAGCACGTCAGCAACGGCACTTGGCGGCCATTTCAGAGTTTACAACGGACGTCCGCCATGTGGCTGGAAAATCCAACTCAGTGGCAGACTGTCTGTCACGGGTGCTCGTTTGTCCTGTGCTCCTCGGGGTAGATTTTTCTGCCATGGCCGCTGACCAACCGGGAGACGCTGATATAACTGCCCTTCGTGCCGGCGTTTCAGGGCTTAAGCTAGAGGAGGTCAAATTGGGAGAGGGCGGTCCTTTGATCCTGTGTGACGTTTCCACAGGCCGGACACGCCCAGTGGTTCCATCAGGTTGGCGCCGCCGCATTTTTGACTCTGTCCACTCTCTCTCGCACCCAGGTGTGCGCGCGTCTGTGAAACTAGTCAGCGCACGTTTTGTGTGGCCTGGTTTACGCAGAGAGGTGAGGAGTTGGGCAGCGGCTTGCGTGGCTTGTCAGCGTGCCAAGGTGCACCGGCACACTAAGGCACCACTGGAACCATTTCCCATTCCAGCCAAGCGTTTTGACCACGTGCATGTGGACTTAGTTGGTCCCCTGCCCCCATCACGGGGTTTCACACACCTGCTTACAGTGGTCGACCGCACAACCAGGTGGCCGGAGGTCGTTCCTCTTTCTTCCACAACTACCTCCGACGTGGCTGGTGCGTTCCTCTCCACTTGGGTTGCCCGTTTTGGTGTGCCCTCGGACATCACTTCAGACAGAGGTCCCCAGTTTATTTCAGGGCTCTGGTCCGAGATGGCGCGCTCCTTGGGGGTGCAGGTGCATCGCACTACCGCCTACCACCCTCAGGCTAACGGGTTGGTTGAACGTTTCCATCGGTCTCTTAAGGCGGCGTTACGTGCTGCGCTAACAGACGTTGGCTGGGTGGAGCGTTTGCCGTGGGTGCTGCTTGGGTTGCGATCAGCTCCTAAGGAGGACCTCAACGCTTCATCAGCCGAGTTGGTTTTTGGTCAGCCTGTACGAATCCCAGGGGAGTTTTTGTTAGACGCTGCCGCTCCACGGTTCCCCGAAGCGGTGGACCCCTATTCGCAGAGTGGTCTTTTGGTTCCGGGTCCTGTGCACCATTGTTTCCCGCAGGCGTTTGTGCCCACTGCACTCCAGTCTGCCCGTTTTGTTTTTGTGCGACGTGACGCCCACCGTTCGCCCCTCCAGCCTCCGTATGACGGGCCGTTTCGGGTGCTCGAAAGGGGCGCGAAAAGTTTTGTTTTAGACATGGGTGGGCGTAGAGAGCTGGTTACAGTGGACCGCCTGAAGCCAGCCTATGTGTTGGCTGATGATGAGGTGTTGCCGGCTCAGGTTCCTAGACGCGGCCGCCCTCCTGCTCGACCCCATCTTCCGTTTTCTCCCCCCAACTGTGTTCCTCCCCCTGTGGCACAAAATGTTGTTCCTGCACGGGTGCCAGCCGTTTCTCCGCCCCCGAGTCGACGCAGTCGGTTCGGCAGGTTGATTAGGGCCCCTGTGAGAGACTGATATGTTTTGTATTTGCCCTTCTGGGTGTTCGGGGGGGGGCTGTGTGGTGTGTTGGTGAGGCATGTGGCCTCATCTCTCTCTCACCCAGTAGGAGGAGCCAGCGAGGTGCTCCCCAGGTTTTACCAGGTGATGAAGAAGAAGTGTTCGTGTGTTCATTCATTCATTCTGTAACTGGTTTTGACGCTCGAAGGATTAAAGGCAACTGCTTGCAGATCAGTTTGTTTCTCCTTCTTCACACGCTACAGTTCCTCTCTTTGTGTGCCTGTTTCGCCCTCCCCCTTAAGGCCTGTGCAGACCAGAGAAGCACAAAGGGCATCTATCCTCTGAACATGTTATCTGCATCAGAACATTGGCCCTCATGCACGAACCGTTCGTACGCACAGATTTGTTCTTAAACTGTGCGTACGAGTGATTTAGGATCATTTGTGGCATTCAACAATGTTTTCGTATCCTACGATTTTTTTCAGATACGAACAAAATTTACGAGTGGTCCGGACCTGTCGTATATTTTAGGAGCGTCAGTCTGCTGTCATCCAGACGGAATTTCTCCACTAATAACTTCATATTTCGTTATTTAGAAAATATTTAGAGTTTAAAAAAGTCACGCACCACAATTGTTCTTGACAATAGGTTCTGTTTGAAGTCGAATTATAATTTTAAATGTAATAATGACTAACGGATTAAAGTATTTAAATTAAAATCAATTTGTTATCAATGCCGTTTTCTAACACTACAATATCAATATGAAGATCTCAAACTGAAACCAACTTAAATTATGAATTAATTTAAGTTTAATTTGTCTCGGCAACGCAGACTTCGGTAACGCAGACTTTAGATTGACCTCCTCCTGTTGCAGTCATAGCTGTCAGATAGCTCAATCAGTAGAGTGTTGCATCGCAGTGTCGAACCTTATGGGTTCGAGTCCCACATGGGACTACGTTTTTTTTTCTCCTTTCAATTCATTCCAGATTTAAAAAACAAGAAAACTATTTACAATACAACAAGAAATGAAGCATAAAGTATTTTTAATCTGGAATGAATAAATAATCTAAAGAAAGAAGGAAAAAAATATAGTCATACCTCATGGGACTCAAACCCACGAGGTCTCAATAAGCGGTGCAATGCTTTACCCAGTGCGCCACCAGGTCACATGTATATTTCAAGGTCCACATTTCATATAAACAAACATTCTTTGGCTTTAGTTGGTCATTTACTCCCATGAGTGACGCTGCTAATAAGGACAGATTTTCTTTTCTTGACCTCAGAGAGCAGAACTTCAATCTCCGCACCGGTAGAGTTCTTCTTTGTACTTTTCGCTGTCATTTTATGAACGAACACGTTTTGCCTCTGAGGCAGGAAACGTAGCCTTATATGGTGTTTTGAGGGGTGGGGATTATGTAAATAACCTCTCCGCGTGCACGCGCAGGTTGATAGAACAGGTGGGATTCATTAAATTTACGCAGCTCGTTTACACACTTTTCCTGTGGATAGAAGAGTTTGTTGAATCTGACGTGGCATGTTCGTACAAACGCTTCGTACGAACAAAAGTAGGAGAAATTTAGGATAAAAATACGAACATGTTCGTGCATGAGGGCCAATCTGTTTGTTAGATCTAAAAGTGTGTCTTCTAATGTTGTCTAAGCTACTTTAAGGCCCTTAGACATGATTGCATACACATTTGTAAGACAGTTGTGAATACCTTGATTATGTTGTGATTATAGAACCCTTGTGTATTGATTTCAATCAGAATAACGTATTAAAAGGTATAATATTCTTCACTAATGAACTAATTTCTTTGAACCTGATATCTCCTGCAATGTAAAATAATGTGTTCTATTGTTTCCTCTTCACCACACTCACATTTCCCCATCTGATGTTTCCCTATTAAAAATAACGCGCTGTTCAGCCCAGTGTGCCCAATTCTGAGTCGTGAAATTATAGTTTCTTCACTCCTGTTTCTTACTGTCCTTCTCCTTTCTCCAATTTTCCTTTGAATTTCATAAAACCACCGGCCATTCTTTTCTCCCTCCCATAATTTTTGCCACCTTTCTCTCAGTTTTTGTTTTATTATACCCTTTATTTCTTTTAAACCAAACTTAACAATATCTAACACATCTCAACTAGTGCTTTCCTTAGCCACCCTATCTGCCTTTTCATTCCCCACAACCCCGTGATGTGCTGGAAAATAAGTACTTCTTCTTCTTCTTTTGATTTATGGCAAAAGAAGTACTTATGGACACTTCTTCTTTTAGTTTATTGGCGGGTTGCAAACAACGTTCAGGTGCATACCGCCACCTACTGAGCAAGAGTGTGTAGCTCATGGCCTAATTAATGTTATGTACATAAATGAACAACTCTTTTCTAACATCTTTTATTTTATCTTTATCCCCTTCAGTCCCTAAAATTCATACTCCAAACTCTCCCTGCCTCTTTGACTTTTCTTTTCAATCTGTCCCTTTCATTTGTATATTTAATGCACTCCATCAGTACATGTTCTACACTTTCTGTATTCCCACATTCCACACATCTACTGTCATTCCGTTTCGGCCTACCCTCATTCTCATTACTATCACCTCTTCTCTTCTACATCTTTCTCTATAATTATTTATTGTAACTGATTTTTGAATTTTGAATAATTTTCTTCCTTTCTGGTCTTCATTCCATCTTTTCTGCCATTTTTCTTTTTCTCTTCCTTTAATAGTTGACTTACCCTCTCCTTTCCCTAACGTTATATTAACTGTTATTTCTCCTTTCAATGCTTTTTTAGCAAGTTTATCTGCTCGCTCATTCCCTTCCACCCCCTTGTGTACTGGTACCCAACACAACTGTACATCAATTCCACCTCTGTGTAACCGGAATAATGTGTGCTGTATTTCCAAAAGAAGGTCTTTCCTGTCGTTTCCTTTCGACTGCATACTTTCTATGACAGCCTTTGAATCGGTGCATATCACCACCTATCAGGTCTAACCTCCTCAATCCATTGCAAGCTAAATATAACTGCCACCATTTCTGCTGTGTATATTGAAAGTTGATCTGATATCCTTTTGGAAATACAAACTTCAAATTCTGGTATATAAACTCCTATTCCCACCCACCCCT
The DNA here is from genome assembly GCA_038048925.1 of Garcialebias charrua. Taxonomy (NCBI): domain Eukaryota; kingdom Metazoa; phylum Chordata; class Actinopteri; order Cyprinodontiformes; family Rivulidae; genus Garcialebias; species Garcialebias charrua. Next base: position 20,706 of record JBBPBX010005051.1, read on the forward strand.
TTGTATTTTTTTGAGCCATCTGTGTAAATTTCCATGTACTGTAATTATAATATGATTCTCTAATGTATTTGCTGGTGTTCACCCCTACTTCATTTACATTCCATTCTCACTTCATTTCTAGTATTTTCATATCAACTTCACTTTCTGGAATTAACCAGGGTGAGAAAATACTATTTGGATTAATCTGTGCAAATTCTATATTTTCTATTCCATATATTTCTGCTAATTTGTGTATTTTCCACCCAAATCCATTTCTATGATATTTGTTATATTCCCAACAATCCTCAATTGTCGTTGCTGCAGGATTTTCTTTACTTCCACTTTCTATAAGTATTGCATTAATTGGGGTTGTCTTTATTGTTCCTGTGCACACACGTAGTGCTCTGGATTGAAGTCTGTCTAATTTTTGAAGTGTTGAATTTGCTGCTGCTCCATACACTATGCATCCATAGTCCAATGTCGATCTCATGAACTCTGTATATATTTAAAAGTGATTGTTTATCTGCTCCCCAGTTATTACCTGCCACTGCTTTCATTAGATTTATTACTCTTTTACACTTTGTCTCTACCTGATTTAAATGACATTGCCATGAGTATGAACGGTCTAAACCATAAGCCAAGATATTTAAATTCACTAACCAATTGTAGGTTGTCCATATAGTAAGAAATGTTCATCTTTTATCTTCTTTTTGTTTGTTACCATGTATTTAGTTTTGCTTACAGACAGTTTGAAACACCATTCATAATACCAGCTCTCTATTTGATTAATTGCTTTTCTAATGCTTTTAACAACATGTGGAACATTTCTCCCCCTCATCCATATTGCTCCATCATCCGCATATAGTGCTGATTTGATGCCTCTGTCAAGATTTGCAAAGATATCGTTAATCATTATGTTGAATAAAACTGGACTAATTACACTACCTTGAGGGGTGCCATTTTCCACTTTGAAGACTCTTGATAATTCACCCCCAACTTTAACTCTTATTGACCTATCCTTAAAGAAGCTGGCAATCCAGTTATACATCCTCCCGTTTATTCCCATTTTATCTAGTTTTATTAACAGTCCTTCCCTCCACATAGAATCATATGCTTTTTCTATGTCAAAGAATACTATAATCATAATTTCTTTCATTTTCAGTGTTTTTTCAATATCAGTACACACACTCTTACTAGAGCATCTACTGTGGACCAGCCAGTTCTAAAACCACATTGATATTTATTTACAAGTTCTCTTTTTTCCAGAACATACTTTAATCTACTAACTAATATTTTCTCCATCAGTTTACATAGATGGGATGTTAATGCTATGGGTCTGTAGTTGTCTGCACATGATGGATCCTTCCCTGGTTTATTAAATGGTAGAATTATGGCTCGTTTCCAACTCTTTGGGACAGTTCCTTCTTCCCATATTTTATTGAACAGTTTTAATATAATATTTAATATTATTTCTGGAAGATTTCTAAACATAACATAGCATAGGTTATCTTCTCCTGGAACTGAGTAACCTGTGTCTTTTAACACCATTTTAATTTCTTTCATAGTTATATGGTCATCAAGTGTTGACATGGATTTATTTTTCTTCTGTCCTACATCATTGAATGTTTTGAGTTTTTGTTCTTTCTGCTGTCTGTGAAGTTGTTCCAGATGTTCTCCACTGTGGGCTGCAGCAAACGCCTCACCAAGAGAATCAGCCTACTGGTAGTCTTTATTTGAAACCATTATCTCTTTATTTTTAATCAGTGCTGGAATTTTAAGTTCACTTATTTTCCCACTCATTTTCTTAATCATAGTCCACACCTGTTGCAGATTTATTTTATATCCTATTGATGAACAATAATCTCTCCAAGTTTTCTTTTTTGCCTCCTTAATGGCGATGAACAAGCTGATTACCATGTAGATGAAAAGTGAGATGAAGGAGTAGAGGTAGAGTCTGCTGAAAAGCCACACCATGTAGCTTTTGTCTCTCATCCTCAGAAAGGTGCCGAACATATCGTCCCCGTTTATGAGAGAAGAGACACTCCGTCACTTTGTCAAACGTTAGAAACTAAAAGAAAAAGCAACTAAAAGAATGAACTTTCTGGTAAAAGAAAAAGCTTTTGTCATGCTGACGTTATAAGGTTTTAATGAAGAATAAAGAACAGAAATTAATTCATTCAACCTTTATTTAGTCAGGTAAATCTTATTGAGCTTCGAGGGCTAATTTGCGAAAGCGACCTGCTACAAACTAAAGAATGATGAACATCAATAGTACAAGTACATTAAACAATAGACAAAAGAAAAAGTAGCAAAAACTAGCAAACATTATAAGGTAGATGTACAAAATCAAAAACAGGAACAAATCAGCATTGGTTTTTGCCAGGATCCCAACAGATTCTGAAAATCATTTAGAGGTCAGGGCCGAGTTTTTGTAAGATATTCCATGAAGCAGGAGCAGAGTAGGAGAAGGCCCTTTTTCCAAGTTCAGTCCTCACTGACGGAACACTGCAGGTGATCATGTCCTGAGAGCGCACACTGTAGCTGCACTCACGAAAAGACATGTAGGAGGAGATGTATGAGGGCAGCAGACCAAGAAGTGATTTAAAGATGAAAATGTACCAGTGGAAGAGTCTGCGTGAGGTTAATGATGTCCAGTTAACCAGTGAATACAGGGTGCAGTGGTGGGTACGATAATCACAGCCAGTTATGAATCTTAGTGCACCATGATAGACAACATCCAACATCCGCAGGGTGCTTGTAGGAGCATTCATGTAGAGAATGTCACCGTAATCAATGGAGGGAAGGAAAGTCACAGATACAAGGCGTATCCTAGCATTCAGTGTTAGACATGATTTATTTCTGAAAAAGAAACCCAGTTTTACTTTCAGTTTCTTCACTAGGTTTTCCACGTGGAGTTTAAAAGAGAGATGTGAATCGACCAGGATACCCAAATATTTATATGAGTCAACAAACTCAATAGGGACACCATTTGAAATGCTCTACAGAGGCATCTTGAAACTGAATGTTTATCATAATGTACCTTGTCGTGGTAAGGCCCGAGTACAATCCAGCCACAGAAGCAGTACCCGACATAGATGATGGCAGCACAGAAGCAAAAACGGATCACGTTTGGAAATGCTGCCCTCAGGGTCAAAATTAGGATCTGAGAAGAAGTGAATCCAGTCGGTTTCTCTAGAAACACATCTGCTTTGTACTCGATGCATCAGTAACAACAAAAAGGGAACTTTATGGAAGTTCTTACGTTGTATTTTTGGAAAAAACAAAAGTACAGAATGACACCAAACCAGACAAGCATCGTGGCTGATCCCAGCAAGATACTGCAAACATCATAGCTGGTCAGAAACTGCAAAAATAAAATATAGGAAAAAATTACAAGACATAATTACAAAGTTTAAGCTCATAACATAAAAAAAATTATCAAACCTTTGTTTGTATTCCTATTTTCAGTGCCGACCCTGCGATGTTCAACGTGTCGATGACGATAAATATATACCAGCCATTGACAAACTCCATGCGCTCCGACCACGTCACAATCTTGTTGTAGTAAGCGTGGAAGAAAATGTTGAACTCCTGCAAACAATCAAAAATAAAATAGTGCAGCGTGAAACACAAAAGCACAACAAAATAGTTCACATAGTTGTCAAAATGCACAGTTTTCTTTCTGAGCTCATGCTCTTTATCTGGTCAGAAAGGTTTAAACTGAACATGGCTGGTATTTGAGCACAAACATTTGCAAAAGCTAATGCATGTACTATGGAAGCAAAAAGATTGGTAACAACAAAACTGCAAAAGACAAGAATGCAAACCAAAATAATAAGTGTTTCATGAGTTTGCTAATGAAAATCTGACTTATGAGGTAAATTCACAGCTGATACATATTGTAACAACAATGCAATTCTGAAAAGTTGTGCACAACTTCTGCAACAACTTAAATGAACGTGAAATTATCAAAAAGTTTTTTAAAAAAAGTTTCAGGCAATAAAAACAAGTTTAAATGGGGACAAAACAACCACAAAAATTTGATAGAGACAGATGGAGTTATATTACAATAAATGCTGTAAGTGCAGAAGCTCTCACTAGTCTAGCCCCTTCAAGCTCTTTCATACGCGACACATTTCTTCAAAAAAGGAGGTCTTGAATCCGGCGATTATATTTGTGTCTTTACTGAACTTAATAAAAATATACACAAAAAAAGGCATACAGATTCAAAACAAATAGAAAGTGACGGTCAAAAGACTGTGTTACTCTTCGGGTGCCAGACTTCTACTGAATAAACGAATGCTTACGTCATATTTATACCCATTTCAACAGCCAATCAGAAGGCACCACGTCATAAGCTTCAACAGCATACAATTCCAAATGCTTATTTTTCTTCAAACAATAGAACCTGGCTGTAACTCACAGAATCAATTCAGGCAACAAAAATAAACATTTCTTTTAAACTTAAATCCTTTATATGGCTCCTACATTTTCCGGCCCCTAATTGACTATGTATTAACATATCAATTACTAACTCAACTTAAATTGGAGCCATAAATATTTCAGTAACTTATCAAACAAAAGCTTGCTTAATTTGGTTACAAAACAGTCTCTTAATGAAAAATTTTATTCTCCATTCAGATGCTTCTGGAAGTCGTCCAGAGTCATCCAGTCCATGTTGAGGTCCATTCCAAGACTCAAAGTGGCTTGACTCTTGTCAGATTTGTCAGAGCTCTATGGTGGCTCCTGATTTTCATCACAGACCACGTAGAGTCTGGGCTCACTGTCCTCTCTCCTCTTCCTCCTATCATCAGCTGATATTTTCTTCTCCCAGCTTGGATGCTGCACGTCCTCAGGCCTCTCCTTTCGTTCTCTGAAATCATCTGTAGGTTGTGCTTTTCCCGTGCATTCCTCTTCTCGCTCATCACTGTCCAGGCTAAAGCCAGAACTATGGCCCGGTCTGGAAGCCTCTTGTTGCTTGGTCCTCTCTGTCTTGTTGTGGTCTGGTTTCTGAGTAGCAGACTTCTTAGCAGGCTTGGAAAACTTTTCACTCTTTCCTGTCAACTTTGTGGGCTTGCTGCTGCTTTTCTCTGCAGCAGGTGGATAAGTTGGTGACCTGCGAGGAGATCGATCTTTGGTTTCACAGTTTAGCAAAAACTTTTCAAACAGATTGGTTGAGCCACTAGCATCCTTCTTTGCTTTCTTTTTCTTTCCCTTTTTTCTTTTGTCTTTATGCTTTCCTGCCTCCTTTGCCTTCTCCTTTTTGTGTTTTTTCATATGAACAGGGTTGTCTTCATCTGAGTTGGCAAAACGTTTCTTTGTTTCACTCTTTTTCTTCTTGGGAGGAGAGGGAGGTGTTGGGACTCTGTCTTTTTCTTCATCCGTCTCTGGTGCCGGAAGGGGTCTCATGTCATCTTTCAGAGGCAGCTTGATGCAATAATGACCATCTGAGAGCTGTGCTGATGTAGTTACAGCATGCATGAACTGCTTATCCTGCTGAGATGGTTCTTGTTTGTCCTCATACTGTTGCTCTGGGAAATCTGCATTGTAATGCTTCACCAGCATGTCTTCAATGTTCAATACAGATATACGATTGACAAGAAAATCTTGTTTTTTAGTGACACATAAGTCCATAACTTGACATCTGCTGACTGGTCCATTTACCACCCAGCCCAGAGCTGTTTTCACAGCATAAGGTCCATCATTCTGGCTGTTGATGATCTTCCATGGCTCCAAAGCCTGGTGAGCATTAGCACCAATGAGAAGTCCAATATTTGACTCTAGTCTGGGAAGATGAACTTGGTTCAGGTAAGGCCATCTCTCCAAATCTCGCTCTTTTGGTATATTACCCCTTGTTGCAGGGATGTCTGGTTGAGTGTACACATCTGGCAGCGTGATGAAGTCTTGTTCATCGAGGCCACAGACCTCTAAATCTGTAAGAACATAACTACAGACTTTCTGTTCCTGTGCCATGGTGCGAAGAAGGATTTCTTTCTTTTTCCCACGAATGTTTAACTTATTCGCAAGATCCTCGGTGCAAAAGGTTGCTGTGCTACCTTGATCCAGGAATGCATAAGTCTTAATGATCTTCCTGTTTTTCCTGTGTCTTATTTGTACAGGTACAATGGGAAGTATGCAGTCATTTTCTCCGGCCCCAGTGACTTCACTTTTACAACCAGCAGACACAAGAGCACTTGTAACTTCACTTGTGTTTTGTGGGTTGTCATCCACATTGTTTTCTTCTGACACAACATCCTGCTTCAACACATGTAGAATAGTGGGGTGCTTAAGAGAACAGTCCGAACATGAGGCCTTTTTTCTACAGTCTTTATATAGATGACCTGCAGTTAGACATCCAAAACAAAGACCTTGTGATTTCAGAAACTGTATTCTGTCTTTCGAAGGCTTTTCTTTAATTTTGTTGCAAACACTCAAAGCATGGCTGTTCTTACAGTAAAGACATGGGCTTTGAAAAGCACTTGTTTTGAATGATGAAGTTTCATCCTGTTGACTCTTTGTTGCATCCTTTTCAGCAGGAGATATATTCACAGCAAAACTGCTTCTCTTTGAAAGGCCTTTAACTTGGTCAAATTTCTTTTGTGCACCACTCTGACTACATGGAATGGCATCAAGAATATCTCCAAATAACGGATCATTGGCAATCTTTGCTTGTTGGTAGATGAACTCTACAAGATCAGGAAATTTGGCTGGTGTTCCTTTTCTTTCTTTAAAGTTGTAAGCATGACTTCTCCACTTTTCTTTCAGTTTATATGGAAGTTTGCACAATATGCTTTTCATGTTTGTTGGGTTGTTCATTTCACACATGTAGTCCACATCGTTCAATGTGTTGGAACATCCAATCAGAAATAATGCAAATGTATTCAGCCCCTTTCTGTCTTCTGGTTTTATTTGAGGCCATTCCATAGCCTTTTTGATATATGCTGTGGAAATGGTTAACTCATCTCCATAGTGTCGATCAAGCAAAACTCTTGCTTCTCTATAAGCTCTGTCTGGCTTCATGTGCTCACAACTACGTACAAGTTCTAGCGGTTCTCCGCCTGTGAACTGTTCTAGATAATACAAACGATCTTGTTGGCTATCCGTTTGGTTCTCAATGGCATGCTCAAAGGCTCTTATGAAGGATCTGTAGGTAAGGGGGTCACCTGTAAATAGGGATGGGAATTGATAAGAAATTATCAATATCGATGCCTTTATCGATGTCATTTATCGATTCGATTCCTTATCAATTCTGTTATCAATTCTCATTTGGGTAATAAAATATAGTAAACCATTTGTGTTCATAAAGAATTTATTTATGGATATTTTCCCATATTTTTAGACTCATTTTTCGCTCTGATTCTTCGTTTTTCATTTTTGGCGAAAATGGTGCAGTACCAGTTTCGGCCGCTATAGAGGCGCTGTAGGCAGCAGCCAGCAGAGGACTCAGAGAGTGAAGAGGAAGAGTGGCCACTTCCAGAAGTTTCTACTTGCTGTGTTCGAAAAAAGCCTCCTTTGGTCGGACTGACTCTGTCGCTGCCCGCTCCCTGCTGTGGATGTAGCTGTTTTTGTTTGCAAGATACCACTCATAACCACACCGCGGATTTTTAAATCCAGCTGATTTCACATTTGGTTCAGCTCAGGAGCCCGTCTGCTATAGTGAGGTAAGAAATATATTTTTAAGCGTTTATTTAGCTAAATTTAAAGAAACAAAGCGTCCGGTTTGACCCGCCTGGCGCCTGCATAAAAGTCAGCGAACTTTTTTTTTTAATCCAGCTGATTTGAACATTTCGTTAAACTCAGGAGTACGTCTACTATTAAGTCAGCTAAGAATTATATTTTTTAAGCGTTTATTTAGCTAAATTTAAAGAAAGAAAGCGTCCGGTTTGACCCGCCTGGCGCCTGCCTAAAATTCCGCGAACTTTTTTTTTTTAAATCCAGCTGATTTGAACATTTCGTTAAGCTCAGAAGGACGTCTGCTATGAAGTCAGCTAAGAAATATTTATTTTTTTCGGGCGCGGCGCATGTCTGTGATGTCAGCGCTTAAATACGTCACCACCAGGAGTCTGCAGAACCGTCACCACCAGGAGTCTGCAGAACCGATAAGCTGAATCGTTAAGACAAGCATCCTACAATTCCATGGAATTGGAATTTTAAGAACCGGTTCTCTAACAGAACCGGTTCTCGGTTCCCATCCCTACCTGTAAATACTGAAATTTCTCTCTGAGGAAGTCGGGACAAGCCTTGCTGTTTTATGAGCATTTCAGTATGGTGATTTTGTTGCTGCAGAACTTGAAACAGATCAGCTGAAAAAGCATCAGAACACTGGACATGTGTTGGAGTGCTCTTTGAAGGAGACTTCTTTGATACAGGAGGGTTGAGATTTGCCTGCTGTCCATCCTCTGAGAATGTTTCTTGTTTTTCTGATTTGCCTGCAGAATGAACAGGCTCAGTTCTGAGTTTTGGAGTAGCTTGAAAATAATCAACCTCAGACTTCTGAGCGTCTTCAAACTCTTCATACACCTTTAATTTTGCATCTGAAATAGCAAGTTCTGTTTCAATTTCTAGTTGCTCTTTTCTAAATTTCAGACGGGCTTCTTCTAGTTGAATTGCTTCTTTGTTTTTTATAGCTGCTGCTCTTGCTAAGAGTGCTTCACGTTCTGCTTTAATTCTCAGCCGCGTTGAAATTGTACTTGATCCTTGTGATGCACTGCTTATAACTGAGTTAGCCTTTGAAACACTGTTGTGTGGACCAACATCATCCTCTGGAGGGCATATTACATCGTTTATCCATTGTATAATGCTTTGTATGAAAAGTTTAAACTCAGAATGTCTATGCTCGAAAACATCTTGGTCTTTGCATTTATCATCTTCATTTAACAGTTCACACAGTTCTTCATTAATGTTTTTATACTCTCCCAGGCATTTGTCAAAGTTTGGTAAAGATTCTTTAGCTATGAAATCAATATTGCATTCATTTTGTTTCAATCTTTCAATGTTATTCTTCTCTTTTGTTAATTGTGACAGCTTGCCTCTTCTGGCTCCTTTTAATCTGATGAGTTTCTCATCAACAGCTCGTTCTGTGGGCTTTGGCTCCCTCTTCTGGCCAACGGCCGCAACTTCACCAACGGCTGCCATCTTGTCCCGTTTACTTTACTTTTAAATCTTTACACACAAACTGTGAGCTTCCACAGCTTCTAACTCTTCTAAAACGATCACACAAACATGTGTGAAAGAGTTCCTTTATGTGTAGGATTTCTGTTTCACAGTTCACAGAGTTAATGGAGATGCTGGCTCCGTTCGCCTGTTAGCTTAACAACCAACCGTTTTTTGTTGCTTAGCAACCAACCTGAAGTTTCTGTTGCTCTCAACGGCGGCGCTCGCAGCTTTTATTTTTCAACTCCGGCAAGGTCCTTGATGGAGTCGACTCTCAGATTGTCCTAAGTCCTCTTTCCTTTCTGTCTTGGTCTTGAAAGAGTCCTGAATGAGAGTTCTTTTGACTTGATGTTCAGTCTTTTGACTTGATATTCAGTCTTTTGACTTGTTGTAAGTGCAGAAGCTCTCACTAGTCTAGCCCCTTCAAGCTCTTTCATACGCGACACATTTCTTCAAAAAAGGAGGTCTTGAATCCGGCGATTATATTTGTGTCTTTACTGAACTTAATAAAAATATACACAAAAAAAGGCATACAGATTCAAAACAAATAGAAAGTGACGGTCAAAAGACTGTGTTACTCTTCGGGTGCCAGACTTCTACTGAATAAACGAATGCTTACGTCATATTTATACCCATTTCAACAGCCAATCAGAAGGCACCACGTCATAAGCTTCAACAGCATACAATTCCAAATGCTTATTTTTCTTCAAACAATAGAACCTGGCTGTAACTCACAGAATCAATTCAGGCAACAAAAATAAACATTTCTTTTAAACTTAAATCCTTTATATGGCTCCTACAAATGCAAAACACTGAAATATTTAAACCCTAAGTGAATTAAGAGTAGAGATGTTGTGATCGATCAGCCACAAATCATTATTGGATGAGTTCCATGAAAATGTATATTGTATACCAATCAATCGAACAAAGTTAAGTCAGGTCTTCTATACGGTTTCTTAAAGAAACCAAACCGAAACAAATCAAGAACCCGTCCAGAGAACCTGAATGAACTTTGTTGGATTTATTACCTGATTACTGAGCAAGAACTTTGATATACCGATCAATGCCTTTCAGTTCCGATCACAAAAACTGATCACCTGATTATTTCTTTCTTCTTTCTTCTTCTTCTTCTTCTTCCGGCTTTTTCCTTTTCAGGGGTCGCCACAGCGAGTCATCCTCCTCCACCTCACTCTGTCCTCTGCATCCTCTGTCCTCACTCCAACTACCTTCATGTCCTCTCTAACTGCATCCATATATCTCCTCTTTGGCCTCCTCTTTGTCTTTTTCCTGGCAGCTGCATTTCTAACATCCTTCTACCAATATACCCACTGTCCCTCCTCTGGACATGTCCAAACCATCTCAGTCTGGCCTCCCTAACTTTATCTCCCAGTTGTTCAACATGTGCTGTACCTCTGATTATCTCATTCCTGATCTTATCCATCCTTGTCACTCCTAAGGAGAACCTCAGCATCTTCATTTCTGCTACTTCCAGTTCTTTCTCCTGTCTTTTTGTCAATGACACTGTCTCCAGACCATACAACATAGCTGGTCTCACCACTGTCTTGTAAACTTTTCCTTTGACCTTTGCTGACACCTTTTTGTCACAAATCACTCCTGAAACTTTTCTCCATCCGCTCCATCCTGCCTGGACTCTCTTCTTCACCTCTTTACCACATTCCCCATTTTCCTGGACAGTGGACCCCAAGTACTTGAAGTCCTGCACCTTTGTGACCTCTGCTCCTTGTAGCCTCACTGTTCCACTGGCCTCCCTCTCATTCACACACATGTACTCTGTCTTACTACGGCTGACTTTCATTCCTCTTCTTTCAAGTGCATACCTCCACCTCTCCAAGTTCTCTTCCACCTGTTCCCTGTTCTCACCACATATCACAATGTCATCTGCAAACATAGTCCATGGGGATTCCTGCCTGACCTCATCTGTTAGTCGGTCCATCACCAGAGCAAACAAGAAGGGGCTCAGAGCCGATCCTTGATGCACTCCCACCTCCACCTTGAAGCTATCTGTCACTCCTACAACACATCTAACCACTGTCCTGCTGTCCTCATACATGTCCTGTACCAGTCTAACATACTTTTCTGCCACTCCAGATTTCCTCATGCAATACCACACCTCTCTTGGCACCCTGTCATATTCTTTTTCTAAATCCACAAACACACACCAAGATAAGACCATACACATCATTAATAAACTTTTTGTTTCTCAACAGGACAACCTGTGGAAACAAAATAAATGGATTCAATAAGATATTTTTACATAGAGTTTATAGTCAGCTTAATCCTGTGGCTACTATACTGTTTCTTTTTTTACCTGTATATTTTTGCTATTTTTGGTTGTAACTGGGACGTTGAGTACAAAGTTTTGTTTCACGTTATGCAAATGACAGTGTATAGGTCGCACCTGTGTATAGGTCGCATTGTCCAATTATCACCAATAGATTGGAAAAATCCCTAGATAAGTCGCACTGGTGTATAGGTCGCACCTACGTTTAGCTCTGCTGCAAATGTCTTCCACAGGAGCACACAGCAAGTCTTTTAAGAAGATTAACACTTAAAAACAATTATTTGTTTGATAAAAATTATAGCAAATATATGTCTGAGCTGAACTTTTCCTTAATAAATGAATGTAATTGTGAAATGAGCTGGATTTAGAAATTTGTTTCAACGAAAGTGATAAGCCATATATAGGTCGCACCCGAGTACTGTATAGGTCTCAGGCCTTGAAAAAAAAAACAAACATACAAAGGTGCAACCAATACACCGGAAAATACGGTAAATTCACATCCACCACACTGCTTCACAGTCAGTTCGGAGGTGGCTTTGCTGTTTATTTTGTGGGACTGCGCATTATGGCTGATTCTGTTCAAAGTCTTCAAGGTTTCTTTAAATTCTGTCTTGCAAATATATTGTTTGATGGGATTTGTCCCCACTTGTAAACTTTCCAAACAAACTAAACTGGATAGGACTTAAATGCCTTCTCAGATGATCAAGGAACATTTGCTTTTTTCTAGATCACAAATTAATTGTTTTCTCCTTGGCATCATGTCAAACACTGGAATTTGCCGAAACTGATGCATTGAAATAGTAAATGTGCTTATTGAAGACGCTCTCTTTACACTACAATCTGTGCCTTCATTTACCCATTCACACAACACTCTACTAGATCCATCGAGACCAATCAGAGCTTTACATCCCATTCATACACCGATGGGACAAACATCAGAGGCAATGAGGGGTTCAGTGCCCAGGGACCCTTTGGCATGTGACTGCTGGTGGAATCAAACCCCCAACTCTCCCAATGAAGGACAACTGCTCTAACCACTCAGTCACAGCTGCCCATTTACAAACCTGCTCACACATACCAACAATCAGGTACTCAATATCTGAATCATAGCAATTGGCTGTCGTTTATTTTTTAAATGACATTATGTGGCCAAATTTTTAAATTATACATATTGTTTTTATAATTGTACCAAAAGTGACAGAAAAATAAATTTTGTGATATTAAGTTGTTGTTACTTATTGTGGCTCAACTAAACTGGACTTTTAATAGATTTTTTTACACTCTGCTTTAGCAAACAGGCTTGGTTTACAGTACCCGTAGTTTGGTTTAGCTTAATAAGGACATGGTGTAAATTTTAGGCATATGTTTGAGGTTTATCCAGTTTTTTGGCCTCTAAGAACCAGAAAATTTAATACCATTTGCTAAAACGTGAACTTTGAGCTAAAAAAAAAACCAAAAACTTTTTCAAAAAATATTTATGTCTATTATCAAACCCTCCACACACTTACTCATTGATAAGGCACTTTGACCATCTGATGAGGACAACCTCCTGCGATCTGCAAAGGGAGTCACGTTTAAAAACTGATTCTTGAACCAAGCGGCATGCTCTTCCTCAAACGCCCTTTTCTGTGGAATACAAAATGCCAAGAATAAAAACTTACAGCACTCACTGACTGCACGCACGTTGAAACTGCACGCACTGCCTCCCACCATTATTACGCAGATGACACCATCATCTATTGCTGTTCTTCCTCCCTCAGCCAAGCTTTCACCTCTCTTCAGGATGCTTTTAACATTATTCAGTCACGGCTGCAAAAACTTAGACTGGTCCTAAATGCCGACAAAAGCAAGTTCATGGTTCTTGCCAACAGAAAGCAGCAACCAGAGAACCCACCTCAAATTGGAACCCAAGAGGGAAAACAAATAGAAATGGTCTCCACCTACAAATATCTAGGTTTCAACATTGACACTGAACTGTCTTTTAAAACCCACATCTCCAAAATGGCCACTAAACTCAAACTGAAGCTAGGTTTCTTCTTCAGAAACAAATCCTGCTTCTCATGCAAAGCCAAGAGAACATTAGTAGCTGCAATATGTTGTTGGATGTAACTGGGACCCCGTGTACATAATCTCGTTTTCATCACATGTACCACATGCGGTGCAAATGACAATAAAGACTCTCTGACTCTCTCTGAATACTAGATTATGGTGATGTGCTGTACATGAGTGCTGCATCAAAATACCTACAGTCCTTAGACTCCATTTACCACGGTGCCCTTCGGTTCATTACTGACTCCAGTTATCGCACTCATCACTGTGAGCTTTACGTAAAATCTGGCTGGTCATCTCTCAGCACTCGCAGATACACTCACTGGATATCCTTCATCTACAAGACCCTCCTAAACCTAGTCCCGTCATACCTCACCTCCTTAATACAAACATCACACAGTCATTACTCCCTGCGCTCTAACGATTTAGTCCTCCTGTCAGTTCCTCCTGTCAGAACTGAACTAGGAAAAAGAGCGTTCAGCTTCGCCGTCCCCTCAGCCTGGAACAACTTACAGAAAGATCTGAAACTATCAACATTCATCTCTCCTGGATCCTTTATGTCAACCGTAGTAGAAAATGTCATCAAGAAACTTGACCATTGCAGATGTTTCTAACCATTACTTATCCAATATACATGTCATTGTTGATTTTTTAACTTTATTTACCCAACCGAGGTCTGTCTGCTTGTTTTGTATATAATGTATATAGAAATCTGTCATATCCTGTTGGTTTTGAACTGTCAACATCTGTTTACTGTGATTGTAGTTTTCTTTATTTTCTTTTGATAAGTGCAAATGCCTATTGCCAATGTGACGTGTGCTGCTGACCACTTGACCAGGTCACCCTTGTAAAAGAGATCTCGATCTCAACGGGCTCTACCTGGTTAAATAAAGGTGATTGATTGAAATAATCTACAGTATCGCATCAGAAGAAGAGAATACCTCTTGGCCCAGACGAATAGCAGCTTCTGTGAAGTTCTTCCTCTCTTTATCAAAGTTTCTCTTCTGCTCCTCAAAGAGCCTCCACTCCTCTTTGAGACGCTCCTTCTCCTCTAGTGTGTAGCAGTCATCAGTGCTTTAAGTGGAAAAAAATAAGTGCCGGTACCCTCCCTAATGTCATAATAATATGCATACCTGCAAACTCAGAAGGGATGAAAAAGGTGACAAACGTTGCGCCAACCCCCCCTCCCCCCGGCATGGCCAGGTGAGTGAACAAGTGGATAGATAAGTGGACCACCCAATTCAATTAGCCCTCCCAGAATGCAATGCACTGTAACATTACGTTCCAAGCCTAATTAGTCCAGTCGGATGTTCCTATGCTAACTGTTCCACGCAGAAATTTTTTGGTTGAGAAATTATTCACAAGTTAAACCATGTAATGCAAAAGTATCAAGGTGTGAAAATATGACTTTATCTGCTGCAGGTAAGATAGTAACTGCTCATGGCTACTCCATACTCATTTCTTAAATATGCTGGTGAAGATGTTTTGCCAGAAATTTTGAATAAAGTAGATGCCATTTCCTGCATTCTTGTGTATTTTAACAAGTTGTTAAACATCTATGTTTACCTACATGTAAACATGATTCACTAACTATTTTAGAGACATCTAACAAAATAAAGTCAGGTCCTGTGGACAGATTAAAAAATTGTTGAAATTATTATTGATCATGAATCAGGATATTTTAGAGACACCTCATTTAACTAGTATAGACATCATCCTGTTTTTAAATTCACTCCTGTGGCTAAGATTCATTCAACCTTTATTTAGTCAGGTAAATCTTTTGAACCTCATGGGCTCATTTACGAACCCATGAGGTTCAAAAGATTTACCTGACTAAATAAAGGTTGAATGAATCTTAGCCACAGGAGTGAATTTAAAAACAGGATGATGTCTATATGAAGATAATTAAATTAATGTGATACTTTATCACAGTGACTTTAGGGGCAACTGACTTTTATTTTGTTAATTTTTATTTAGTTTTATTTGTAACACAACATGCCATTTTACTAAACAATGGTTACACTGCATGTATAAAAATATTAACTTTACCCACACGTTGGAGGAGTTACTTCCGCTTCCCTCACGCTCTGTCGCGCTGCAGAGTTTGTTTTTATTTTTTTTACAGATTTCGCTGTCATCTCCTCCCCCTGTAGAGGACCCTCTCGATAGGGTGGCTAAGGAGAGCACTAGTTGAGATGTGGTAGATTATTAATGTTAAGTTTGGTTTAAAAGAAATAAAGGGTATAATAAAACAAAAACTGAGAGAAAGGTGGCAAAAATTATGGGAGGGAGAAAAGAATGGCCGGTGGTTTTATGAAATTCAAAGGAAAATTGGAGAAAGGAGAAGGACAGTAAGAAACAGGAGTGAAGAAACTATAATTTCACGACTCAGAATTGGGCACACTGGGCTGAACAGCACGTTATTTTTAATAGGGAAACATCAGATGGGGAAATGTGAGTGTGGTGAAGAGGAAACAATAGAACACATTATTTTACATTGCAGGAGATATCAGGTTCAAAGAAATGAGTTGATTAGTGAAGAATATTATACCTTTTAATATGTTATTCTGATTGAAATCAATACACAAGGGTTCTATATCAAGGTATGCACATCAAGGTATTCACAACTGTCTTACAAATGTGTATGCAATCATGTCTAAGGGCCTTAAAGTAGCTTAGACAACATTAGAAGACACACTTTTAGACCTAACAAACAGAATGTTCTGATGCAGATAACATGTTCAGGGGATAGATGCCCATTGTGCTTCTCTGGTCTGCACAGGCCTTAGGGGGGAGGGCAAACAGGCACACAAAGAGAATCAAATTAAATATATAGTAATACTGATTACTTATAAGCACACACATACTAGTAAACCACTAGGTGACCAATTAGTGTAACTGGACATTAATTTACATTAATATCACACACACAAGACACATATAATTGGGCAGCACAGTGGCACAACTGGTAGAGCTGCTGCCTCTCAGCGAGAAGGTTGCCGGTTCAAATCCCGGTCCGGGGCCTTTCTGGGTGGAGTTTGCATGTTCTCCCCGTGCATGCGTGGGTTTCCTCCGGGTACTCCGGTTTCCTCCCACAGACCAAAAAACATGCATGTTAGGCTGATTGGTGACTCTAAATTGACCCTAGGTGTGAGTGTGAGAGTGGATGGTTGTTTGGTGTGAGTGAGACAGGTCCCTCTTGTAAATGAGTCCCCGTGACTCAACGAGGCTAGCCTGTATAAATAAAGGTTGAATGAATGAATGAATAGTACATTTCTAAAACTTTCTGACTGAGCAAATAGGCAGAACAAAGAACACATTTTCAGTAGACTTCTCACCAGAGCTATATATCTGCAAGTTCGTAAAACTGACAACAAGAGAGGCACCAGGACTTTTATCAATGCTCTAAGCCAATCAGAGACCATGCCCAAACTGCATCTTCATAGACCCAAACATCTCAGAGACCAGCAGCATTTGCAACAGGACCTCGGGCGGTACAGGTCTGGTATGCTCAACAATCCTTTTGTGCACATCAGAATTGTTCTATTTCTTGTTGTACTCTGATTATTCTGTTCACCTGTGTCTGTTCAATAAATCTTTATATTTTTAAGACACGTCTGATCATTGAGCACCGATTGAAATCCCTTCATTAGGAATCTTAGTAGAATGAAAATGAAGTTGGACATTGTGGATTTATTGCAGAAAGAATCAGGAAATAGAGGCTATCAGGCTATATTTTATTTTTTTCAAACAGTGTAGATTGTACAATAGGTTATAAAAGGAATAGTTTTTTTATTTTATTTTATTTTGTCATGTTGTACACACTCCTTACCAGTTGGTGGCGGTAATGCACGATTAAGTTGTTTGCCAACCGCCAATAAACATCACAAGAAGAAGAAGAAGTACTTATTTTATGCTAACAGAAATGTGCTGTACTAGACTACGATTTAATTTTCTGTAACTTTTCATTTTATTGATTTCAGTTCGTCTGTACCCGTTCCGAAACTATTATTTAAAGGAAACTTTGTCTAACAGAGATGAGGAGACATCAGGCTGAACAACGAGAGGAAGTGGCTGCTGAAGAAATGTCCGAGTTTCTGGAAACAACAGATCCAGATTATAAAGAGGAACGATGTCGTTTAAAGGACAAACTGCAACACAACAAAACCCAAGATGCTGTTTTCAACCCAAAAGTTCTGCTTCACGGATTAGGTTTGTATCTAAACAGCGTTTCAGTGATGATTTTAGTTGGATTTGCGAGGGTGTACCCCGCCCCTCGCACAGGATTGCTGGACATGGGCACCAGCGACCCCCGTGAAGCGGGTAAAAGATAATGGATGGATGATTTTAGTTGAAGTTTCACGGTTTAAAGTTTCCGTCCCTGGGATGGATTTCTGTCATTCTGAACGGTTTATATTTTTTTCTGTTATGTGATAAAGATATCAGTGATTCATTCATTCATTCAACCTTTATTTAGTCAGGTAAATCTTTTGAACCTCATGGGCTCATTTACGAAAGTGACCTGCTAAAACTAAAGAACAATGATTATCATTGTTCTTTTCTGCTGTTCATTGAATGAAGTAGGAGTAGGAGAAGGCCCTTTTTCCAAGTTCAGTCCTCACTGACGGAACACTGCAGGTAATCATGTCCTGAGAGCGCACGCTGTAGCTGCACTCACGCAAAGACATGTAGGAGGAGATGTATGAGGGCAGCAGACCAAGAAGTGATTTAAAGATGAAAATGTACCAGTGGAAGAGTCTGCGTGAGGTTAATGATGTCCAGTTAACCAGTGAATACAGGGTGCAGTGGTGGGTACGATAATCACAACCAGTTATGAATCTTAGTGCACCATGATAGACAACATCCAACATCCGCAGGGTGCTTGTAGGAGCATTCATGTAGAGAATGTCACCGTAATCAATGGAGGGAAGGAAAGTCACAGACACAAGGCGTTTCCTAACATTCAGTGATAGACATGATCTGTTTCTGAAAAAGAAACCCAGTTTAACTTTCAGTTTCTTCACTAGGTTTTCCACGTGGAGTTTAAAAGAGAGATGTGAATCGATCAGGATACCCAGATATTTATAGGAATCAACAAACTCAATAGGGACACCATTTGAAGATAAAATCAGAGGAGGATCTGCTGGAACCGCCTTCCTATTTGAAAAAAACATCCCTTTTGTTTTATCAGCATTTAGGACAAGTTTGAGACGGAACAAATCTGACTGGATGATGTCAAAAGCGGATTGCAGTAACTGGAAAGCCTTAGCAACTGTTTTAGCTCGGCAGTAAACAACTGTATCATCAGCATAGAAATGTAAGGATGCATCAGGGATGCAGTGACCTACATTAGCTATGTAGATTGTAAAGAGAGTGGGTCCTAAAACTGAGCCTTGTGGTACACCATTTTTAACTGTTAAATAGCTGGAAGAATCAGTTCCTCCAAGTCCGAGGCCATGGTCTTGAGCCGGAAAAGGGTAGCGTGCCCTCTCCGGGTCGGGGAGGAGGTCCTTACCCAAGTGGAGGAGTTTAAGTATCTCGGGATCTTGTTCACGAATGAGGGAAAACTGGAGCGTGAGATCGATAGGCGGATAGGTGCAGCGTCCGCAGTGAAGCGGGCGCTGTACCGGTCTGTCGTGGTGAAGAGAGAGCTGAGTCAAAAGGCAAAGCTCTCAATTTACCGATCGATCTACGTTCCCACCCTCATCTATGGTCATGAGCTTTGGGTTATGACCGAAAGAACAAGATCTCGGATACAAGCGGCTGAAATGAGTTTTCTCCGCAGGGTGGCTGGACTCTCCCTTAGAGATAGGGTGAGAAGCTCAGTCATCCGGGAGGGACTCGGAGTAGAGCCGCTGCTTCTCCACATCGAGAGGAGCCAGTTGAGGTGGCTCGGGCATCTGGTTAGGATGCCTCCTGGACGCCTCCCTGGTGAGGTGTTCCGGGCATGTCCCACCGGGAGGAGACCCAGAGGAAGACCCAGGACACGCTGGAGGGACTATGTTTCTCGGCTGGCCTGGGAACGCCTTGGGATTCCCCCAGAGGAGCTGCTCCAAGTGGCTGGGGAGAGGGAAGTCTGGGCCTCCCTACTTAGGCTGCTACCCCCGCGACCCGACCCCGGATAAGCGGAAGAAAATGGATGGATGGATGGATGGATGAAGTACCGTTATGTTGAACACATTGCCTCCGATCGGAAAGATAATTAGAAAACTAACCAATGGTGTGATCTGAGAAACCAATTTCTAAGAGCTTATGACACAAGATGTTATGGTCCACAGTGTCAAAAGCTTTAGACAGGTCTAAGACAAGTGCAGCACAATAATCCTTAGCATCCAATGCTTCAACAATGTCGTTAAGAACCTTCAGTGAAGCAGTTGTTGTGCTGTGTTGTTTCCTGAAACCAGATGAATACAAAACTGTCTGATTTAACCTGAATGAGTTACACCGGTTGTTGTTTCTGTGTTGTTGTCCTCAGGTGTGTGACAAACCTCTGTACAGCCTTCGTGTTCAGGATAACGGGCGTCTGGTGGCATGCGGCTCTCAGTCTGGTGAAGCCACGCTGCTGGAGATCTGCTCTGGACTGTCGACCCTGCAGAAGAACGAAAAGAGCCTTGTGGCTGCGGTGAGCAACACTGAAACAAGTGCTGATCTGAGATCTAATTAAATTTATACATTATTTATTAAAACAATTCTATTTTTCATTTATTGACATTTGCAGAATAAAAAAAAAGTGATTATTGTCACTGAATATTAGTTCTGTGATAAGTACAGACATGTGGACCAAGACAGAATCCTATACGTTAAAATGTAAATTTCTGGGAAATTAAATTAGTTTTAGTCTATTTCAAGAAGAAAAAAAAACTTTTAAAGAAATTTAATGAATTGTGTCCACAATTATTATTTTTTTAAATAAACTTGACATTAAATGTAACTGGATTGAAAATATTGCTAAGAGCTGGAACAAACAACACGGTGCTGCCCAGAAACCAGGGGAGACGTCACCAAATGTTTGTCGATGGTCTGCAGATGTTTGAGAGGGAGACGAAGCGGGAAAAGATCCTGGAGGCCCGTCAGAGGGAGATCCGTTTGAAGGAGAGGAGTCGTTCTGAACAGAGCAAAGAGGATGAAACGGTACGAGAGGAGGGCGAGGACGACGCCGAGCAGCTCATCGCCAGAGCTGAAAGCGACTTCTACAGCCTGGTGGAGGTCGAGTTCAGGAGACGACAGAAGAGGGAAGAGGCACCACAGGTACGGAGCTGAGAGGTCTGCTCGGCTCACATGTCCTGGTCTGACAAGAGATTTTGCCATTTTCTCATCAGTCTTGTTCTTGTTTTCAGGAAAATGGTGGCCACGAAGAAAAAGAAAAAACAGGTGAAACTGAAAAGTAGCGGGGAATTAAAAAAACATGCTTCTGTGCATCGCCGGAATTATCTCCACTTGATTTTAATGTTTTTACAAGTGCCTATTTCAGCTTTATTTTAATTATAAATATAAAATGTTTTATTTCAATACATTGTTATGAACTGAATCTAGTTTGTTTATATTGTACGGTCTTGAGTTTGAGTCCAGATTTTACGGAATAAAACTCAAAATGAAAGAATCAAACTGCTGTTGTCGTTTGATTGTTGTATAATGGATGCAGACAAATTGAATGAAATGTTAGTCAATGAAATTATTCAGTCTGCAAAAGAAACAATACCTAAATCCACAGGGACTAAAAGTGGCAAGAAAGTACCGTAGTGGAATAATAGTGAAGCCATAAAAGCAGAAAATAGAGTATTGTATTTGTATTATATTATTTGCAATACAAATACAATACTCATTAATACAATACTCATTTGTATTGCGGTATTTGCATTTGTATTTAGGAAACTGAAAAAGTTACATACGTTTGAAGCTTTAATCAAATATAAAAGGGTAAAGCAAACCACAAGAACCAAAAACACATTTTGGAGGCAATACTGTGATAGTATTGGCAGAGAGGTGCAGCTGTCAGACATCTGGAATGTGATCAGGAGAATGTAATTTTATTTATTTGATAGAGACAGACACACATCGACATAGACAAACTGAGTAAAACAGCAGTCCCATGTTTGCATCATAGTGCAATGAGTGGAATAGGAATTATGAGTTACCAGTGCATGGCTGTCAGCAATCTGGAAAAAACTGAAACTTTAGTACAAACATTTAAGAGAATACACAGCTCAGACAATCTATATGATGAGTTACAGGAATAGATTATTGTTAAAGGACCCAGTTAGAGAAACAGGAGATAATTGTAGATCCTATAGATCTACCTCTGACTTTATTAGAATTAAAAAGAGCCATGAATAATGCTCGCCATACTGGTGTAGTGGACCTACCCAGGGTCAAATTAAGGTTTTTGAACTGTCCAGTGATGACCTTTACTGACCTCTCAGTAAAGCAAGACATTTACTACAAAATCATTCATTTAGCTATAATCTGATAACATAGTCACCAATAAGAGACTATTTCTATCTTTGATTTTAGGCTGATGTGATCAAAAGAATAACTTTTGTCATTTTCATGATGTGTGCTTTTAAGCTGTGTTATTCTGTGAGAGTTAAACTGTGTTCACTGCTATGTTAAAGGTGAAGCCTTCGGGTCACAGAGACCCGACTGTTTTGTTTAGAAATAAGAAGACAGTTTAATCTGTTGTTTTTCATGAACAAGGCTCCAGCTTTCTCTGTCTGTTCCTAAACATTTCCCTCTGCTGCTGGCTTGTAACCTTGGGTTTGATAAGACAAATGAACTCCTCGACTGGTCCTTCCTTAAGTACTAGTTCTAAGCTTTTGCTGAAAGGCTTCAGAGAGTTTCTGGGAATTTCGAAAGAGATGTGAACTTTCCCAAGAGCTGGACACGTGTGGTCAAGAGCTAACGACCGGCGTCTTCAGCTAAGGACTGATAACAGGCTGTTATGAGTCCACCTCGAACGAGCGTTTGTTATTCCTTCCTGGAATAAATTATCTTGAGCCAAGAAACCACGACTGCCACGACTTTTGCCGATGAAAGCGAGTATCACCGACACCGACAAGGTAAACACGCGTGGAGTCCAGCTTGGACTTGCGGGACCGACGACTCGTCAGTCTAAAGTTGACCACAGCTCTTTACCAGAACCAAGGCGGACGTCTTAAGGTAAAGGAGCAGCTGTTTGCTTGCTGGAGGTGTGATGATATCTTAGCTGGACGCGTACGGAAGAGTGTCATCTGGTTTCATAAATGCAAGATAAATTTCCTCTCTTAATCTCTCCAACCTCTTATTCCTCCTTTTCCCTTTCCCTCTCAATCTTAAGCTGGAAACTATTTTAAGCTGAAATGCCCCTCAGACTAAATATGTTAACATCCAATATTTATGTCTGTTGTGTTGAAATCAAGTGTGCTGACGTATTTGAATTGAAAGAAAGTGAAATCATGTCAATCAAGTGTAATGGTGTTAATTTAGTTGATTTATTTTAAATAAATGATAGTGTCTCTTTGACATATCAAACTAAGTTAACGTCTTTGTCACTTAATGGCTCTGTTTATTTATCCATCATAAAGATCACAGAAATATTGAATAAACTGAAAAAGAAGAGAATCCGTGAATTTACTATTCAATCTGAATAAGTAAATTAAGGTAAAAAGGAGGTCAGTATTAAACTGACCCCCCATTTAACCCTTTACATCTGGGTGGCACCGTACGTGTTTAAAGTCACAATATGGTGGTTACCCTCATGTTTACTTCATCTGGTGGCCTCGTATCGGCTTCTAAAAGTTTATTGATAAATCTGTAATCTCTCATGAACTGTAACGTCATGGTTGGCATAGTGGGATCCAAGTTTTAAACTCTGAGGATAATAATTTTGGCTGGAAGTGTTCAAGACAGGCAGATTCTGCATGTTTTTATCATTTGAAGCTGTGAGATTATTATTGTTTCAACTCTGTTACACGCTGTTGGAAGCATTCAGGTGAAGTTTTTGTCAGCCGTAGTCTGTGGAGGTTCTGGTTCGGTTCCGATCCAGCTCACTCGCACAGACTCCTGTACGGAGCTTTGTTGAAATGACCGCCGAGTCATAGTGCCTGGAAGCTAATTTAACATCTACAAGATTGCTGTTGTGGTATTTTACATTTTAAAGAAGGTCGAAGCAGCATATATGTTAGAACGTTGTCGGATAATGGGTTCTGACCCGAGTTTTCTGCTCCTTTAACGTGGACGGAACCGACCTTGAAGTGACTCCGAGAGAGTCCGTGTTTGTTCAACAGCTGCAGTGCTGGGTTACTGAGCGTGACTAAGTTGGCCTGTCTAGATGTGCGCCGCATGTTTCAGCATTTTGGGAAGTTAAATTGTAGCGTTTGAGTTGTTTTTAAGAGTCTATGAAGTTGTGGTCTGCTGTGCAAGCTAACGTTAAGAAGACGTGTTACATGTCTGTTTATGAGCTGTGATTGGATGATACGAGTGCTGTGAGCTGTCAATCACTCTTGTAGCGAACGCTGATTCGCTGTTGTGTGCTGTCAATCACTCTTGTGGCGAACGCTGATTCGCTGTTGTGAGCTGTCAATCACGTCGCACGCTGTTGCGACCAGCCCACTTTGTCGTCATTTCCGGCGCTACATTGGTCGAAGGTAAGTAACTACATTCGCCATTAATGCTTGGTGAATGAACTACATATGCTGTGATTGATTTGTTGACGCCACGTATGTTGTAGCGAGCTCCGCCTCGCAAGCACTGAAGCTGGTGACGCGCTACGCACGCTGCGTTGGCCCGCCCATTTTTGTCGTCACTTCCAGGTGCCGCACTTTGAGTGACAGGTCACACTCGCTGGTTCACACTCGTTCACACACGAACACACACTTAAACACTCATCTGAAGCCATCAACACTGTCTAGCAACATAAACTTGTCTCTGACAAGAACGCGGTTCGAGCGTTTATCACGAACATACTAGAAACTAACTCTAAAAGGTAGTTTTCAGTTAAATGCTGAATGAAATATATCAGTCTCCACGTGATAAATTAAGACTCAAAGCTGCCCCCTGTTGGACGTTAACAGATGAGTTTTTCTCAACAAACATCATAAAGTCAGCATTTTTTATGGTAAAATTACCAGCTTTAAAATTGTTCTGTACACAAACAAAAAATCCTGTTTATTTTAAATAAAGAATTTTTGAATAACAGAGGTACAGACGAACAATTGATGCTCATTTTAAATACTGAAGAGATTTAAAATAACACTCAAAAAGCATCTTTTATTTGATTTTCAGATTAAATAAAATAAATAAAAAAAATGATGGAGAACAGAGAATTTCCACATTAAGCTCTTCACATCTCTGAATTTTAAACAGAATTGGTGTACACTGTACACTTTTAGTTAAAAATTGCATTTTTAACGTTTTTCTGTGTAAAATTAATGACTCCAGTTTATTTTAAATACAAAATTTAAAATAAACAGAAAGCATCTGCTGACTTGATTTTCACAAAAAATCAAAACAAAGATAGCAGAACAACTTTGAGGATGTCAACAGACAACAAATTGATAAAAGTCACTGATTTTTATTTGGAATGCCATCTGTCATGTTATGCTAAGCACACAAACACCTCCAGTTTATTTTAGATAAAAAATATTTAAAATAAACAGGTAATCCATTTTTCACTCCTGAAAACAGTTTAGCCAAACTGCATAATGGAGCAGCATTCTGGGTACATTTTAGTGTGAACAATGTATTTATTTCGAATCTTTTAAATAGTGTTTGAGTAAGTAAAACGGACGTCATGCTTGGGTTAGTTAGTAACTGTTGTTGAAAAATAAGTTATATTTTAAAGTTAACACTGCAAAAAGGCATTTAACTTTTACAATTCATTTGAGGGTAAAACCTGAAGAAGGTACCTATGAATAGAAATACTTATTACACAGTGAAACACTTAAACCAGACAGCTGATTAGTTTGATTGACTCAGTGCTGCATTAAAAGTGAAGATTTATTTGCACACATTAAAATTCGAACTGTCTTATTGATTTTCACAAAAAATCAAGTTAAAGATGGAAGTTCAAGACGGTACGCGTCCAAGGCTCATACAGTATGTGCCTCTAGAAGACCCATACATCAGAGGGTACCAAGAGGAACCCCGGAGCCATGAACTTGCTCCCCCTGCACCTTGCACAGAGGAAAAATCTTTCTCATTGTGTGGTGACTACTCAGCTGCCCGAAATGTCTTGCAGAGAAACGATGAACATCCATATTTTTTCTTTGCCAGAATTTTGAAGGCGTATATAGGTGACATGATGGAACCTGACCTGGAAGAGCAGACGCTTTTCAAATCTGTTTTCAGGGATAATCTAATCCCTGATGTTAGATTCGAGTTGCCATGGAACTTGGCCTGGGGTGATTTAGAAGCAACATCTTTGGATGAAATAGTACAGTGTGCTGCGGATGTCTTTGCAGTTAACATGCTAATCAAAACACCCTTACAGGTGTCCCCAGGTGAAGCGGTCAAATCCCACTCGCTGGAGCTGGATTCCAGTCCTAAAAAAGGCGAGATTAAACAAGATTTTCAAACTAAGAACAACTAAAGGTGGGTGTTAGCTCTACAGGACGCCCAAGACCAGGGTGGGCCCGGAAGGGACCCCTGAGACGTGGACCTGCACCTCGGATGACACATTCCGAGACATGCAAAAGGTCGCAAACGTTCCAGAACAAAGGCATCAAACCTCCAAGCTCTGATGAGGTGGTGGATGTAAGTTGGTTGTTTGAAAACTTGAATGATACAGAGGATGACCAAACTGGGAAAATGAGTGACCTTGTCTTTGATAACTCAGAGCACACAGTTGATGACAAAGACAGCAAACAAACTGCTGATAGTCAACAACTTCCTGAAGGTCACGATGCTGTCAGCCAACAAGATGCTGGCAGTGAACAAGATTACACAGACAGAGGTACACGTGAACGGAAACGTGTACCAAGACCCAAGTGGTTTCTGTGTAACTTTATGCAAAGGGGGGTGGCTAAGAAAGCCTACCTGCCCATCACACTGGAAGGTGTCCTTGAGCGTGAAGCCCTCCTGGATGGCAGTTCTGATATAACTATTATGTCGGCCAAGCTGTTCGAGGAGCTGAGGACCGCCGCTAACGGTGTTGACGGGCAAATACCCTTTGAGGAATGTGCTATTGAGCTACAGGGTCTCGCAGAGACGAGAACAACCCTAACAGCCATAGCTATGGTTCACATGCAGATTGGCAAAACGACACTACACCACCCAGTGTATGTGTCCACACTTGACTCATTCCCATTTCTGGTTGGCCAAGACTTTATAAACCGTTTTGAAGCGATTATAGATTATGGTCAACAGGAAATGTGGGCAACAGTGAGAAAACCCCTGCCAATAAAAGTGCCTCCTCGTTGTGGTACAGACTGCCTAACCGCAGGTACCGCAGTGGCCACGAGGGACTCCCCAACCGTGGTCACAAGCCCGGTAAGTGAACCTTCAACTACAGATGAGACAGTAGAGACTCAACAGTTGGACCAGACTCTGGCCCGACAAGAGAACCTCCTCTGCGAGCTGACACAGTCAGCACTCACTGAACACTACCTACCACAGGTAGTGAAAGGTGTTGAGATCCAAGGATCCTACACCGAAGAGGCTGTACTGTCCTATGGGACAGGTAATTCAGCCATCAGCCAAGCTTTCGATGAAACCTTGGTTCAAGGACATGTGAGTCCTGGAAGTGGCAGTCCGCGACATGCTGACAGTCACTTGGATTTCAGTGTCACAGATTTTGAGGACCCCTCCTCCAACAAAAGGGGGGTGTACTCTCACTCTCTACCACAGGTAGTGAAAGGTGTTGAGATCCAAGGATCCCACACCGAAGACGCTGTACTGTCCTCTGAGACAGGTAATTCGGCAATTAACCAAGCTTTCAATGAAACCTTGGTTCAAGGGCATCTGAGTCCAGAAAATGACAGTCATCCAAACGCTGACAGTCACTTGGACATCATTGTTGCAGATTACGAGGACCCCTCATCAGACATGAAGGGGGCAAACTCACATTACCTACCACAGGTAGAGAAAGGTGTGGAGATCCAAGGACCCCACACCGAGGTTGCTGTACTGTCCCCTGGGACAGGTAAATCGGCTATCAGCCAAGCTTTCGATGAAACCTTGGTTCAGGGACATTTGTGTCTAGAACTAGTCAGAAATGACATAGTTTTTACAGACTCAAAGAGCCCCTCTTCAGTCAAGAAGTGGGAAGACACACACAACGACAGTGACCCGTCGCAGTCTGTACAATCAGACACACCAGCGATTGCGCCGACAGTTGTGACACACCTGAATTACGCGGAAAGAGGTAAACGTAAGAAGATACGTTGGCCAAAACCTAAACGATTCCTGTGTACCGTCTTCTCTCAGCTGCGCGAACAGCTTAAACTAAACGGTGGCATCCTAACTTGTGCCCATGGACGGACGTCCTCACCTGTGTTCGTGGTCCCCCATGACCAAAGGGGGGTGATGTTAGGCCATGCCAAAGACAAAGATTTGAATGTACACCTCAGAAACACTTTTGCTTTCGCCCAGAAAAACCTGGAAAGGTCCGCTGAAGGACGCAAGGCGTACTATGACCAGAAGGCCTCTCACAATGAACTCCAAGTGGGAGACAGAGTCTGGTACTATACGTTCGCCCCAGCAACCGGGAAAGGAGAGTCCGGGACCGGAACTCTCGCCCGCAAACTAATGCCCAGGTGGACTGGACCTCATCTGATAACAGACAAAGTGTCCTCAGTCGTCTACGAGATCAAAATCAGCAAAGGCCGTAAAGAGCCAATTGCTAAATGGGTACATCGAAATCAGATCAAACCTTACAAGGCGTTCAATGACTCCACAAAAGACAAAGATCTCACAAACTCACCGACTTCATGGGATAATAAGGTCGTACAAACACAAGTTAGTAAATAAACTAATCAGGTTTAAACTACCATATTTCCCACCCTATAAGTCGCATTGTCCAACTTGAACTTAGAAACGCTAAGTCTAAAACCCACAACAAAAAACTAACCTTAACAACCGTTTAAATCCACGAGATTTAATTTGACCTCGGTCATAAAGTTGAGACCTGTTTTTCTTGTGTGTTGCACTTTGGAATCTGACGACAAGAGTGTGTCGAAGCAGTGAAACGTTGTTTCCTTGTTGTTTAGTCATTACTGTTGTCATTAGTTGAGATATTGTTTTGGTTCTGAACACTCCCAGCCAAAAAGGTTTTGTATTAACATTGGTTAATGAATGATATGGATTTAACTATGCCAACATGCAGTTCGTTTTGTTAAATCTCAATCGTCGAAGAGTCAATGTAGTTTAAAGCTACTTAAGGTACAATAAACTACACTGGTCTCATAATTTCTAAATTGAACCGATTCGATCGTTTCTATTCTAGATTGTCTATTTATTTTGATGAGTCTCGCCATAGACTTCAAAATTTATTAGGAATACCAAATCCTACGTCGTTCGTCTAAAAGACAACAGACATTTAGATCAAACTATATTTCATTTTTATTTTAGTTTAACCTAAACTAAGTAATGAATGGAGGAATAGTTTGGAATTAGAGGCCTTCGTTACAGAAGCCCTCCAAAATTTTATAGGTACAAATCCCTATATCTAATTTTACAGAATTGATCCACCCCTTAATTGGTAATTGTAGCTGATCTAAACCATGATAGCTTACATACCAGGTGCATATAGGTAAGGCTTAATGTAAAATCCCAATCATAAGCCCACCTAAAAAACCACATAATTGCATGACACATAGAACCAGAGTGGCACTGACTGGAAACCAACCAGCCAACAACCTTCGATGTGGGGACCTGCAGCTCCAACGCTTGGTCTTCAACCTTCATCCAAGGGTCGCCTCCTCTGCGTCAATCGAGGGATCCCCTCTACATGCTGATTATGAAAACAATTGTTGCTGATCAATCAACAAAACTAATCGTTGTGGAATTACTGCTGTGGAATTACCGCTGTGGATTATAAGACTTTGTTTTCCAATGGATCACAGACTTTGTTCTCCAAGAGTTAACAGACTCAGTTTTCCAAGGGATTTAAAAGCTTTTCGCAATGGGATTACCTCCGAACAGTATGGAATTTCAAAAACTTTATGGGATTATAATTTTTGATTTTTCTCTTCCACTTGCTGGATTACTTCAAGATCAAAGACAGTTCAAGGTTTCCTTTCGTGTTGGACCCCATCCCCAAGGACTGGCGATGGCTTCCAAAAGGGGGGAGATGTAGTGGACCTACCCAGGGTCAAATTAAGGTTTTTGAACTGTCCAGTGATGACCTTTACTGACCTCTCAGTAAAGCAAGACATTTACTACAAAATCATTCATTTAGCTATAATCTGATAACATAGTCACCAATAAGAGACTATTTCTATCTTTGATTTTAGGCTGATGTGATCAAAAGAATAACTTTTGTCATTTTCATGATGTGTGCTTTTAAGCTGTGTTATTCTGTGAGAGTTAAACTGTGTTCACTGCTGTGTTAAAGGTGAAATTTCGGGTCACAGAGACCCGACTGTTTTGTTTAGAAATAAGAAGACAGTTTAATCTGTTGTTTTTCATGAACAAGGCTCCAGCTTTCTCTGTCTGTTCCTAAACATTTCCCTCTGCTGCTGGCTTGTAACCTTGGGTTTGATAAGACAAATGAACTCCTCGACTGGTCCTTCCTTAAGTACTAGTTCTAAGCTTTTGCTGAAAGGCTTCAGAGAGTTTCTGGGAGTTTCGAAAGAGATGTGAACTTTCCCAAGAGCTGGACACGTGTGGTCAAGAGCTAACGACCGGCGTCTTCAGCTAAGGACTGATAACAGGCTGTTATGAGTCCACCTCGAACGAGCGTTTGTTATTCCTTCCTGGAATAAATTATCTTGAGCCAAGAAACCACGACTGCCACGACTTTTGCCGATGAAAGCGAGTATCACCGACACCGACAAGGTAAACACGCGTGGAGTCCAGCTTGGACTTGCGGGACCGACGACTCGTCAGTCTAAAGTTGACCACAGCTCTTTACCAGAACCAAGGCGGACGTCTTAAGGTAAAGGAGCAGCTGTTTGCTTGCTGGAGGTGTGATGATATCTTAGCTGGACGCGTACGGAAGAGTGTCATCTGGTTTCATAAATGCAAGATAAATTTCCTCTCTTAATCTCTCCAACCTCTTATTCCTCCTTTTCCCTTTCCCTCTCAATCTTAAGCTGGAAACTATTTTAAGCTGAAATGCCCCTCAGACTAAATATGTTAACATCCAATATTTATGTCTGTTGTGTTAAATCAAGTGTGCTGACGTATTTGAATTGAAAGAAAGTGAAATCATGTCAATCAAGTGTAATGGTGTTAATTTAGTTGATTTATTTTAAATAAATGATAGTGTCTCTTTGACATATCAAACTAAGTTAACGTCTTTGTCACTTAATGGCTCTGTTTATTTATCCATCATAAAGATCACAGAAATATTGAATAAACTGAAAAAGAAGAGAATCCGTGAATTTACTATTCAATCTGAATAAGTAAATTAAGGTAAAAAGGAGGTCAGTATCAAAACTGACCCTCCATTTAACCCTTTACATCTGGGTGGCACCGTACGTGTTTAAAGTCACAATATGGTGGTTACCCTCATGTTTACTTCACTGGGAAGGATGAGATATAAAATGTTGGCACATATGACAGATGAAAGAAACACTGAAGACTGTTTTAAAAATATTCAACACGATTTGGGAAAAAGGTCAACTTCCATAAATATGGAAATATTTGTGTTTGTCCTAAAACCAGGGAAAGACCCTTCAGATCTGTCTAAGACGAGTAGCACCGACTTCTCATCAATACAAAATGATGGAACGAATGGTCACAGAGAGACAAACATATGTCTTGAAAGTAGAGGTCTTTTGTCACCGTATCAAAGTGGGTTTCCAAGGGGTTCCCAGTACTATGGATTCTGTTTATGTTGGGAATCGGGCATGAGAAAAGCGCAGGCTAACAAAGAAATTGTGGTTGCTGTCTTTTTTGATATAGGTAAAGCTTATGATATGTTATGGGAAGAAGGATTACTCATAAAGTTCTGTTCAGTGAGAATTAGGGGCAGAGCGTATAATTGAATGAAAGATTTTAGTTGGGGAAAATTCAGGTAACAACTGGAGCAGAGTATTCAGCGGCATATACAGTAAATAACAGAAATAGCATTTGTAGTCCATCATTAATGACGTTTTTCTAAAGATGAGAATGATATTGGAAAGTCCTTAAATGCAGATGATAGGGCTGTTTGGATGAGAGGTCAAAATGTTATGCTAAAAAGAAAATACAGTTTGCAATAGATGAGGTGGAAAAATGGACAATTAAATGGGGATTTAAATGATCGGTTACAAAAACACAGATTATTTGTTTCACAAGATAACCAAATTTGACCCATTACCCTGAAACTTTATAACCAAGCGCTAGAGCAGGTAAAAGTAATCAGATACTTAATGTGTTTTGATGAAAAACTCACTGGGAACATTCCTTTAAATAAAATCATAAATGAATATTCTGCAGGGACATGATGGAAATAATCCTACCAAAAATATTTTAACAGATTGTTTGAAACATCTTTTTTTTTCTTCTTCCCATTTACCCTTTATTTATACAGGTAGTCTCATCGAGTCATGAAACAAACATCAGAAGTTTGGAATGGGGAAGTGAAATAAAAGCAGAAAATATTGGATATTAATAATATATTGCCCTACACTCCCATTACCATCCATTTGTCCATGTTTTTTCTTCTAATTTTTAATTTACCCTTTATTTATACAGGTAGTGTCATCGAGTCATGAGAACTCATTTTCCAGAGAGACCTGTTTTTGGAGCAGATTTCGGGGGTTGGGGGCCCATGGAGGGGCAAATGAGGGTGGAGGCAGGTGTGGGTATGTCACCTTTTCCACCCACATTTTGATGGTACCGGGAGTTGAACCTGTGACTTTTTGATAACAGGCTCATCTAGTTTCTGCACCACCACTCCCCATTCCTCCTCTTCCTCCTCTATGGTGGTTTCCATTACCTAAAGTAAATTCAAATACAACTAAATGAGAAATCAGAGCAACTCCCAGCATGCCGCACTATCCAACGTTACAGTGACTAACCCTTTTCTGATGCCACAATCCTATTGACTAATGGTTTCTAAGGGTCCTGAGACAGGAAGGGCGGGTTCAGCAGTTTACATCCCTGCCAGTTACATCTACATCAAGAAGAGAGCTTCAGATCATTTATCTGTTTACTCAACAGAACTGTTGGCAATATTGTTGGTTCTGCAGTAGATAGAGGAGAGTGAAATAAGAAACATCCGATGGTATTTCTGCACTCGGTAGTATTGCAACTGGTAAACTTCAATCTGAACAGATATTGTCAATGAAATCGTTATTTCAATATACTGTATAAGATAGAAATTAAAGGCACAAAAATACAATTCCTTTGTATTCCAGCAGATGTTCATATGGAGGGAATTGAATAGCAAAACACCCTGTCAAAACAAGTAAATAAGAACTACAAGTCCCATTGAGCAAATCAGAAATTAAACCATTCATTAGGAAATACACGCTAACTGTATGGCAGGAGCGTAGCGATTTACAGGAACCTGGAAGAAATTTATACAACATACAAAAACAAGTTGGGTTAGGAAGGAAAAGATGAAACAGAAAAGAAGAACACGACTCAGGACACTCAGGTTTCAGCCACACTTTATATAAAATAGGCATCAACAGGAAATGTACTGTTACACTGCAATAAATACAACATCCAAAGGAATTATCTAAAAACATCAGAGTTTCACATTAAGTCAGAGATTCTTTATTTGTCATTCGCATCATATGTGGTAGTGGAACAACATTTTGTACGCAGGGTCCCAGTTACATCCAACAATATCAAAAATATAAAGTGTAACTGGGCTATTGGAAGATAAATCA
This sequence comes from Garcialebias charrua, assembly GCA_038048925.1. Lineage (NCBI taxonomy): Eukaryota > Metazoa > Chordata > Actinopteri > Cyprinodontiformes > Rivulidae > Garcialebias > Garcialebias charrua. Next base: position 54,150 of record JBBPBX010005051.1, read on the forward strand.
GCCAACATATACCATAATAATAATAATAATAATCATTTTATTTAAAAGCGCCTTTCAGGACACCCAAGGACATTTAACAAACCAATACAGATCAAACATTATCAGCGACAAATTGAAATATAAAATACATAAAGATTATAAAATGCAAAATGATAAAAATACATTTAGTAGAGTTAATGATAAGCTAGTCTAAAGAGATGTGTTTTCAGGGCAGTCTTGAACAGAGAAAGGGAGGTGGTGTTTCGAAGGTCTGGCGGTAGAGCGTTCCAGAGGTGAGGGGCAGAGCAGGTGAAGGCCCTGCTCCCCATGGTGGAGAGGCGGGCAGAGGGTACATGGAGGTGTAGCGAAGAGGATACTGTAAAGTTTGTTTATGTTTATGTTTATAAATTTGTTCATTTTTTTTACAAAAGAAACACAATACAAGACAATCCCATAAATGATAACGTACAAAATATTTTAAAAAATGAAAGGTAGCAGAAAGAAGAATAAATCTTATTATATCTGCCCCTTTTTTCAAACAATCAGATTAAACAATAATAATCTTCCACCAACAGTACAAAATGACTAACTCTTTCTAATTTTCTAACTAATACAATACACATTACGTCATTTCATATATATTTTTTAACTATTTTTAATAAAACTATTTTTTAAATTTTTATATTTTTTTAATATATTTTAAAGTTATATCGTTTGTTAAAACAATTAGCAAATTTACACCATTACCTATTAGTCGACTCTAGTTTTATTTGTTCTGCATATTCTCCAGATTAACTTTTTTAGATTTTTCCACCTGGATTGTTGATCATTCATCAGGATCTCCAGATCCACACTCTGTCCAGCTGATGGCGCTAACGCACTTAACATGAGCTTGTCAACCGCCAATAAACATCCACAGAAGAAGAAGTAGCCCAAACAACCGGAAGTCATCGCTGGAAGCAGCAGCTAGCACCGAGTGGACGCTATTTCACTCTGACACTCGAAGGTTAAAATGTCTCGGGTTCAGAGGCTCCGGGTGTTCGTCAGTGAACGCATGAACGTGGCGGTGGAAGAAATCCTGGAAGCGTTTGAGAAAACCATCGTGAAATATGAAGAAGAAGCGGCCCTGAGTCGGGAAGTGATCTCACGTCAGCACGCGCTGCTCTGCGCGCTCAACAACCCGATAATGGAGGCGTCTTCAACAGGTAAGCAGCACCTGGTGGGACTGGACCAGCCAGCACGGTTCAGATCTTCAAGTTAAAGCTTTATATATATCTCATCTGCCTGGAAGGTTTAGTGCGCATGCGCTGAAGACAAGGAACATATTCAATATTAACAATCCTTGGTAAAAAGTAGTTGCAGAGGTTTTACAGTTTTGGACACAAGCAGAACTAGTTTCTTGTGGATTGCAGCTCAAGGAGTTAGACTTTAAATAAAGCATTTTTGTGACTGACCAGCACATTTTCCGGTGGGTTGAAATGGAAATTAGATGAGAAAAGGGGGAAAAACATTTAAAAAAGCTCTCCAGACATGTGAATATACTAACTGGGCTTTTGTCAAGTCAGCGGGGAAATCTACAAAACTACTGAACAGAACACGAAGTAGATCAGTCGGAAAAACACTGTCATCAGTTCCAACATGGTTAAGTCAGGTTGCTAGTGCCCTAATGGCCACTTGCTATTCACAAAGGCTGAGTGATCCTTGCAATAATATTACTGTAAGAGGGTGGAAGACACAGACCCCCACCCCTGTTTAAAGATGGATGGGATTGGGTTCTCTTCACAAAGATGTCTTCTTTCACTCCTCTCTCAAACTACGGTAGTGTTCCTCAGTCTCTATCAAGAATGTGAACATCATCCCTGAAAGAGTGACAGCTGGCCTGATGATGTCGCTCATCTATGCTGGGCTGCCTGCTGGTTTAGGTTTATTTGTCATGTAGATCAACACAAGGTCAATAATGAATTTAATTGCTTAGGATGAGAAGAACCATCTCCACTCGTCAAAAAAAAAAGAAGAAGAAATACCAAAGCATGCAACAAAAATACAAAAACAAAGCGCCAAAAGTGAAAGCAATACATCAGCATGGTCCTATTAGCAGAGTGATTCTATTGGCAGTGAGGTTCTTTTAGCAGCGTGGTCCTGTTAGCAGCATGTTGATAATAATGACTGCAGCAACGGACGATGACTGCCCTCCAGAACCAGGTCTGGCAGACTCAGAACATCCAAGTTTCACCGCAGAACCGAACTGTACTGCAGAAGTGGGATGGGAGGACGACCTGAAAAAGTCGCCGCGCCTTACACTAGCATATTAGCTACTTCATTCAAGTTCAAGTTGTGTTTATTTGCCATATGCAAGGCCATACTTCAGTCCTACTTCAATGACTCGATTCTTCCGACGGTGAAGCGATGAACAACCTGAAAAGCTCTGAGGTGTGTTAGTATCTACAGTACTAAGGTCGGTCATGTTTTGTTATAAGAGGTGGGACACACACAATCTTATTGACATTAAAGTAGACTTAGAGCCCAGCCAAAGCCTAACGTCCTCATCGCAGAGCTTGGGTTAACTGCAGAGAAAATCGTAATACTGAAGACAAACACTATACAGGTAGTCCTCGACTTACAACAGAGATCCGTTCTTGCGCTGCGTCGTAAATGCGAATTTTGGCGTAAGTCGTAACATACGTCCAAACGGCACCTTATACGTACAGTACTGTATTTTACCAAGCACTTAGCCTTCCTAACACAGTACCCTACATAATTATCAAAAAACACATACATTTGGAGCTATAATGAAGTGAAAAAAGAGTTAATTTCCTACTCTGGACTGCTGGTGAAGCCATTTCCTCCGTCCCTCCTCCGGATTCTCCATTCGTTTACGTTGTAAAACTGCCGTCCATAAAACAGCTACTTTTCCACAGCTGCTGCCTGTCCATCTTGCTCCAACAAGTTTTGTTTTTTGAATGTCCAGAGGACCAGACTTAGCTTTTTTTAGAGAGTACAGGGCAGCTGTAGCCTCCGCAGCTAGTAAAACCAAACCGGAAACTGCGTAAATCGGCTTCAAAATAAAAAAATTCCCAAATTTTTATTTATTTATTTATTTATTTATATATATATATATATATATATATATATATATATATTTTTTTTTTTTTATATATATTTTTTTACGGAGATGCGTGTCGTAACCACGAAACGTCGTAACTAGAGAACGTCGTAAGTTGAGGACTACCTGTAATGTTGAGCCCTCCATGCACTTGAAATCATCCCTGATATTCTCGTCACACTGTTTTCAATTCTTCTGAGGATCCAGCATCTCTTCTCCGGTGGTTTACTGTAGTCCCGACACAAAGTAGGATGCAGGCTTTCCTCCATCGGCCGTTTGCCAACAAAGTGAAATGAGCGCACGTACAGTGTTCTGGCTGGTCTCTTCAAGTTCACATTTTTCAACCACATTCTTCTTCTTAATTCCTCGTCTGTAGGTAGGAGATGAAAACTATAAACCGCTTTTCACAGGAACACTCTTTGTTTTGGGTCCATGTTCTAAACTCTGTAGTTGTAGCCAGTGAGCCACTGATTTAGTTTGGTCTGGTTGTTCATGCAGCCACGAACACAACAGGTACCTGAACTCAGCACGGCTATTTGAATATGGTTGTTAAAAATGTAAACAAAACCACATTTTATCTGCTAAATTGAACGCAAATAAATGACTTTCAAATAAACCGCCATCCTTGCTCCGCTACCATGGTTCGTCTGTCAAGTATGGGAAACATACACAGATGACAAAAATGTGACATTTATTTTTTATTTATGGTTAACCAATGCTTACTGCTACTTCCTGTCTGACAGGATGTAGTACCCATAATCATTTATACAGTAGAGTCTCTAGGAATAAGGTGGTTACTCGAACCCCACGCTTCCTGTTCTTTGAATTGAGAAAGCTCCTCAGATGAGAAGTGAAACGTCTTCAGCTACAGAACAGAAGTCCAGTTGTTTTTGTCTTGAACCTTTTTTTGGATTTGGATGAGGAATACAGGATGTCCTTTTCACACAGTCTTGAAAATTATAGAAGTGGGTTTTCCAGATTTAAATAAATATGAAAAATAACTGTCAGGGTAAAAATTATGTTTACAGACTCTTACTTATAGCATTTTTAAGAAGTAAAAATCTTACCGTAACTATTTAAAACTTGCTCTAATTAGAAGGGTGTTCTTGATATTAAAAAAGGAACAATAATCTTTTTTCTTATGAGCACACTGTATACAGCCATTCTTAAATTGTGCGACCAATTTTTATTTATTTAGTAAAGGGCCAATTAAATATTTATCAGGGGAAAATATGATCCGATTTTGTTTAAAACTTTGTGTTATTTTGGATTGGCCTTCATTACATTGCAGTGAGTACGTTTACTCATTTAACTGTCATTTAATCAAATTTCCAGGTTGGGGAGATAGTTAAAAAAATAGAAATACGTAATAAACAAAACAAAAATGAAATGAGTCTAGGCAAAAAAAAAAAAAAAGGAACTCAACCACTTTTGCTTGAGTCATCTTTGTCTATCTTCTTCTCCCTTATCAGAGGTTGTTGTGGTGACCTCTGATAAGGGACTGCCCCCACATCCATAAATGATAAACATAATAAAAGTGCACCACTGAACGCTTAATAAATATGCAGGCATTTTTGTATGTTGAAAACTGAAGTCTGGAAAATCGGTGTGGTATTTTAAAATGAAAATCCTGGAGAAAGGTAATACTGTAGTGGGGAATTTTTTATTGAGGTTGCACTAAATTAAATCTGACTGCCCATACACATAGAAAACAATCAAGAAATGTAATAATCAAGCAGGTGCCAGGTCACACGCTATATAGCCTGTAGGCATCCCCACCAACATATAAGGAGTAGTTTTACATTCACCCAGAGGAAAAGGGATTAATTGCTTGCATATCCGGCGGTATTGAACTGGAAGTTTATTTGAGAAAACCGTCCGGGTCCTCGACTCCAGGGGGAGTTGTTAGATATTTATCAAGACTGGTCCTGGGGTTTTTGATCTGCTCAGAGACGGGATTACAGGTAGTCCTCGACTTACGACGTAGATCCGTTCCTACGCGGCGGCGTAGACCGATTTTCGACGTAAGTTGAAATATACATACATACTGCACCATATACATGTACAGTACTGTATTACCAAGCACTTAGCCTATCCTAACACAGTACCCTACATAATGATCAAAAAACACATTTGTTTGGGAGCCATAATGAAGGGAAAAAAAGAGTTATGGCCTACTGGGATGCTGGTGACGCGGTATTCCTCCGTCCATCGGCCGTATTCTCTATTACGTTTATGACGTAAAACCGCGTACAGTACAGTTTTGTTTGTTTTTGAATGTCCAGAGGACCAGACTTGGCTTTTTTAGAGAGTACAGTGCAGAATTCCTCCATCGCTACGTTTACGACGTAAAACCGGAAACTGCGTAACTCGGCTTTTCAACAAAAAAAAAAATATATATATTTTAATGGGAGGTGCGTAGTAACCACGAAACGTCGTAACTCAAGGCCGTCGTAACCCGAGGACTACCTGTATAATGAAATTATGACCCGGTTCTGACTGGATTAAACTGGGCCAGCAACTCTAAAAGGGTCTCCCAGGGATTCAATATCCGTCAAGGAATAGAGTTTATTTTTGCTTGCTACATCACGTAGAACGGCTTTTGAAGCACCGTCTCACGTTTCCTTACACGTCAACCCACGTAAGATCCGTTGAGATCACACTTAGTCACGCCTCCTCATACACGTGACAGGTTGAGCTCCCCTTCTGCAAAAGTCTGGGGTCCGGAATAAGACCCGCAGGACACACGCTGACCAGCAACACAGGATAATGCCATCTCTGGATGTGTAACAAATCATCTGCATTATTCTGATGACTTGTGTTAATTAGATTTTTTTGTTTTTGTAAAAATTCAGTGCATTTGATCTGTGGCCAGAATTCTAGTTTATTGTTGTTTTATTGGTGTTTCTTGACAGATGTCTTCACACAACAGCTGCTGTACAGTAAGGAAATTGTTTCCCCTAACCACCGGAACCTGAGCCAGGACCTGGTTTCTGAGCCTTTACACGTTGAGGTGAAACCGCAGGAGGAGCAGCTCCAAGACCTAGACAACGTCGAGATCATCGAGTTCACCTACAACTCTAAGAATGCAATAAACCCACGTAACAACTTTCAAACCTTAGCCGAACCGGGATTAGTGGTTCCAAATCAAGATGGCTCTCTAGCGATGTCGTCTGACACTGAAGACAGTGAGGACTACAGTAAAAACGCTGCTGAAGCTAGACCGGCTTCAGAAAAACCTCAGGAGCATAATCAACCGACAGACGGGTTCACCTGCCGGGTGTGTAACCGAACCTTTAAGGCTCGCAGGTTTTTGTTCAGACACGTTAGGGCTCACCTCCACGATACAAAGCCGGTCTGCGGTCTGTGCGGGGAACAGTTCGAGGTTGTAGACGGTCTGGAAAATCACCTCCAGACGCACTTAAAGACCAGGAAGCGGAAAATTCAGGTCAGGACTCAGAGCAGAGAGTTGCGGCTTCAGCTCAATGACATCCTCAAAGACAAGGGAATCAAGAAACCGGACGACTCCAGCAAAACTCCACTGAAGAAGAAGAAGAAGAAGAAGACCAGAGGTCGGCCCAAAAAGGATAAACCGGATCAAGCTAGTCCAGGGAAAACCAAAAAGCGGAAGAGGAGCGTCTGAAGGGGGCTTTTAGTTTAATTTATACAAACATTTACTTGCAGTTCAGTGTGGGTCGAAAAATAAAGTTACTGTGATTTATTAAAGTTTCTATAGTAACTGACAGATTAAAAATGTTTCAGCAATTTATGTTAATTTTTCAAGTTTGCAGACACTGGGGCTTTGTGTGATAGTAATTTGTTTCATTGTTATAGGTTCTGGTGGTTACAACTACAGCCTTTGTTTTAAATCCCAGTTAAAAAGTAGAAATATGGAAAGTGAATGAGGATTTTTGTTACCAAATTAAAAGATAGATGGTAGCAGCGTTTGTCTTAACAGAAATTGTTTGAGTCATTTTGTTTGGAATTTAACTCTGTCAGTTATGCGTTTGGTTCTATGGAAGCCCATTTCCGTCATGAAAGAAAAATAAAAGTTCAACAGGAAGTCATAATTACGAGTTTTAAAGTCATTTTGATTTAAAGTCATAATTACAAGAATAAAAGTCAATTTCGAGTTTTAAAGTCATAATTTTGACTTTTAAATTCATAATTACGTATGTGAATAAGTCAATTATGAGTGTTGGTCATATTTATGAGAACAAAAGTCATAATTTTGAGTTTTAAAGTCATAATTTTGACATAGTCATAAGTACGAGAATAAAAGTAATAATTTTGACTTTTAAACTCATAATTTTAATTTTAAAACTCATAATTATGAGAATAAAAGTCAATTATGAGTGTTAAAGTCATAATTATGAGAACAAAAGTCATAATTTCAAGTTTTAAAGTCACAATTTTGACTTAGTCATAAGTACGAGAATAAAAGTAATAATTTTGACTTTTAAACTCATAATTTTGACTTTAAAACTCTTAATTATGAGAATAAAAGTCAATTATGAGTGTTAAACTCATAATTATGAGAACAAAAGTCATAATTTCAAGTTTTAAAGTCATAATTTTTACTTTTCAAATTTAATTTCAAAGTTTGTCCCTTGCTGGACACCGTGCCTCTACAGGGATGCAACTTCCTGTCATAGACTGGTCGTTTTCCTGCATAGCACATGGACTCGTTCATTCATTGTACAGTATGCCCCTTCTGCCTTTGTCATTCCTCTTAAATAAAGGTATGTAATGTATACATCTATTCATCACCACTTTATATAGCATTTAGTATCAAAGCCCATTTCCGCTATGAAATAAAAGCCCAACAGGATGTCATAACTGAGTTTTAAAACTCAAAATTATGACTTTTTTCCCTCATAATTATGGGTTTTAAACATAATTATGACTTTAAAACTCAAAATTATGACTTCCTGTTGGGGTTTTATTTTTTTTTCTTTCATGTTGGAAATGGGCTTCCATAGTTGCGTTGCCTACTGTTAAGATTTTTATTTTCATATGTGAAAAAATTAATCAAAACCCATTTCTTTATTAAAATGTTTTGTCCTTGATTGAGCATCAGATAACGTGACTGAAAGTTTAATAGTAACGAGCCGAAAGCGGTGTACAGCAACACCCTGGGGATGAGCTGCACTTTTCAAAAGCAGTTGGGTATAACTCTGCTCTGCTACTTTAAATCTTTTATTTTTATATCTGAAACTGGAAAAACAGGAGTGTTGCCAAAACATTTTGTTTGAAGAAAGCTTAAAGTTTTAGAAAGTTTTTGCATTTTCCATTGAACAAATAAAAAGGATGACACTTGACTACCACATAAAGTTTAACCTCATTTTCTTTTTATAATTACCTTATTTTTCGGACTATAAGGCGCATTAAACGGAAACATTCTGTTAGATTTTTGAGCGTCGTGTACCACATAAAGTTGGTTCGATTTCAGCAAGCACAACCAGAAGGAATACATAAAGCTCACTGTTGATTTTTGAGAAAGCTAATAGAATTTTAAGTGCGCCTTATAGTCCGAAAAGTACGGTAGGTGTAATGATAGCTGTAATATTGATTTGCTTCATGTTTTCAAAAACAGTCCTTGGATTTGAGTGAAACGGGCAATAAATCTTTATTAATTTTGAACCACATAAAACTTATCACGTTTAAACGCTCACTGGCATCTATTGACAAAATATGTAAAGAAAAAAGTATGTAAAATAAGTACAGTATCTAACTACAAGTTCTTACGATTCCTCTCTGAGTTTGAACTCTTGGCTCAACATGTAGACAATGCAGCTGCAAAGAATGTAAGTTCAGGTTTGCTGCTTCAGATCAATCAGCCTTAATTCAATCAAAGGACAGAACTTGATTTTCTGTTTCTAATGAAACAAAAAATTAATCAGAAAAACAAACTACAGATGAAACAAAATCATCTCTTTCTGTTTGCTGATGTCTGCCCAATTAAATTTCCTGAAGCGGCACGCTGCAGGTCATCCAGGTAGTTCTGCCTCTCAATGCAATGACCTCTACAAGAGTTAAATACTAGCTCCAGAGCTGCAGAAGGATTGAGCCCGTCTACATCTATCAGGTATCTGCAGACCAGGTAACCCGTGTGATTAAATCGTTGTCGTTCTTCAAGAACTGCCTCACTGCTCTTTTGAAGCTCAGATGGCTGCGTCAGATGGAACTATGAGGCCCTCAACGAAGATCTTGATGTAAGCGCACGACTGTGGGACATCCGTCGCTTGGTAGTACTTTGTGGTGAAGGTGCGATCAATGATCAGACCGAGCTCCTGGTTCTGACTCTCCACAGAAAACAGCAGGTCCCACAGACCAAGGAATGAGACTCTGGGACCACCCGACAGTTCAGAGACGGTTTTAAAGGCACTTTGAAGGCAATGAATCTTGTTCCTGGTATCCTCTGTCCAACAGGGCAGTAGTCCAGCCACCACTCTGGTATACCCTTCTTCTTCTGCTGATGAGACATCTCAGCTGCTCTGATATTTCAAGTTTCCAGATCTAAAACAAACAAAACATCCAAAACAATCTCATTAATGGCCTTAAGTGTCAACTAAAAACAACCCATTAAAAAAGTCCTATAATATTTTCATATACTGTATATATACAGTATATGTACTGTATATACAGGTGGTCCCCAACTTACGAGCACATCTACATACGAGGTTCTATACGAACTGACTAACGAACACGAACAGTAAAGTTGTACAGAACATACAGAAAATACAGCACTTTTATGTGTTTTTAGATGAAAGTGTGTTAGCTAACAGTTTGTAAACAAGTTTCTGAGCATGTTTATGAACTAGTATGTACGTTTGTGTTGAAAAACGAGTGCTCTTAGTAGCGCTAGCATAAATTTTCCGACTTACGACTGAAAATCCGGGCTTACGAGCGACATGTGTTTCAGGTTCCGACATACGAGATTTCGTCTTACGAGCAACTCACAGGAACGGAACTCGCTCGTAAGTCAGGGATCACCTGTATACAGACTTTATATATTATATAAAATATTCAGCATAATGCATGCCTTATACAGAATATTTTATTAAAATTGACAAACTTTATGGAGAAAAAGACACGTGAGCTTACTTTTATTATATTTATTGGCGTATTATGACTACGGTATATGGAAAGTCCCATTTTATTTGGGCACATACAGGTCCTTCTCAAAAAATTAGCATATTGTGATAAATGTCAGTATTTTCCATAATGTAATGATAGAAATGAAACTTTCATACATTTTAGATTCATTGCACACCAACTGATATAATTCAGGTCTTTTATTGTTTTAATGTTGATGATTTTGGCATACCTCTCATGAAAACCCAAAATTCCTATCTCAAAAAATTAGCATATTCATTCAACCTTTATTTAGTCAGGTAAATCTCATTGAGCCTCGAGGGCTCATTTACAAAAGCGACCTGCTACAAACTTAAGAATGATGAACAGCAATGATAGAATTTCCTTAAACAACAAACAACAGAAAAACATAAGAGAGAAATACAAAGTGAAATACAAAGTGAAATGCAAAGTATCAAAACTAACAAAACACCACAAGGTAGATGTACAAAATCAAAAACAAGAACATATCTGCAATGGTTTTTGCCAGGATTCCAAAAGATTATTAAAACCATTTAGAGAGGTCAGGGCCGAGAGCTTCAGATCTTTTTGTAAGATATTCCAGGAAATAGGAATAGGAATAGGAGTTTATATCCCAGAATTTGAAGTTTGTATTTCCAAAAGGATATCAGATCAACTTTCAATATACACAGCAGAGATGGTGGCAGTTATATTTAGCTTACAATGGATTGAGGAGGTTAGACCAGATAGGGTGGTATGCACTGATTCAAAGGCTGTCATAGAAAGTATACAGTCTAAAGGAAACAACAGGAAAGACCTTCTTTTAGAAATACAGCACACATTATTCCGGTTACACAGAGGTGGAATTGATGTACAGTTTTGTTGGGTACCAGCACACGAGGGGGTGGAAGGGAATGAAAGAGCAGACAAACTTGCTAAAAAGCATTGAAAGGAGAAATAACAGTTAATATATAACATTAGGAAAAAGTCAATTATTAAAGGAAAAGAAAAAGGGAAATGGCAGAAAAGATGGAATGAAGACAAGAAAGGAAGATTATTCAAATTTTAAAAATCAGTTACAATAAATAATTATAGAGTAAGATGTAGAAGAGAAGATGTGATAGTAATGGCCATACACTTCTAAATGACACAATGTTCATGATGGGGAAACGGAATAACAGTAGATGTGAGGAATGTGGGGATACAGAAAGTGTAGAACATGTACTGATGGAGTGCACTAAATATACAGATGAAACTTGGGACAGATTGAAAGAAAAAGTAAAAGAGACAGGGAGAGTTTGGAGTTTAGGAGGAATATTAGGAACTGAAGGTGATAAGGATAAAATAAATTATATTAGAAAAGCATTGTTTAAATATTTACAAAACATCAATATTAAAAATAGAATACTGTACTGTACTGCCATGAGCTACACACTCTTGCTCAGTAGGTGGCGGTATGCACCCAAACGCTGTTTGCAATCCGCCTATAAACCAGAAGAAGAAGACGTAACCCGGAAGTTTGCTTGTTTTGTTTACATTTTCTCTTTTGTTCCGTAAAAACCCGTCAAAATGTCCAGGAAACGATCCGAGAGCAACAAACTGAAGGCCTCGGTGGAGCAGCAGCTGGCGGCGGCTGCTAAAGAGATCTTCAGGCTGCTGCAGGAGCGCAGCCAGGCGGGGCTGGAGGAGCTGCGGGGGCTGGTCATGGAGAGACTCGCTGCGGCCGTGGAGCTCATCTTCAACACGTTGGAGAGGAACAAAGAGGCCCCAAGAGGCTCGCAGGAGTGCCTGGAGCATGGAGAGACCAGGGCGGGTCAGTGTGTGTGTTTCTGTATTCTATGTAAATGTGTTATCACAAACATCTTTAAACTCAGAGTCAAGTCTATAATGTTCATTCATTCATTCAACCTTTATTTAGGCAGGTTAATCTCAGTGAGCCTCGAGGACTCATTTACAAGAGAGACCTGTCTATGACAACAGCAACAGTAGATTTTTCCTTGAACAATCAACAATAGACTATCATAAGAGAGAAATACATGTACAGATTTTTTTTTTTAAGTTAAAACAAAGATGTCAAAGTAGCAAAACAGACAGATTATGAGGTAGATGTAGAAAACTAAAAACAGGAACATGTCTGCATTGGTTCTTGCCAGGATTCCAACAGATTCTTAAAACCATTTCGAGAGGTCAAGGTCGAGATCTTCAGATCTTTTTGTAAGATATTCCATGAAGCAGGAGCAGAGTAGGAGAAGGCCCTTTTGCCAAGTTCAGTCCTCACTGATGGAACACTGCAGGTAATCATGTCCTGAGAGCGCACGCTGTAGCTGCACTCACGCAGAGACATGTAGGAGATGTATGAAGGCAGCAGACCAAGAAGTGATTTAAAGATGAAAATGTACCAGTGGAAGAGTCTGCGTGAAGTTAATGATGACCAGTTAACCAGTGAATACAGGGTGCAGTGGTGGGTACGATAATCACAGCCAGTTATGAATCTTAGTGCATCAGTCTATAATGTAATTTGTAACAGGGCAAAATAGACTTTAAGAAAAATGACAAGTCATTTCATTTTTTTATTTACCCTTTACTTATACAGGTTAGTCTCACTGAGCCACGAGAACTCATTTTCAAGAGAGACCTGTTTTAGGGAGAAGATGGTGGGAGTTAAGGGCCTTGCTCAGGGGCCCAGAGTGGGGTGAATGAGGGTGGAGGCAGGTGTGGGTGTTTCACCTTTTTCCACCCACATCCTTTTTTTAAATTTTTATGTTGTCGGTACCGGGGCGTGAACTGGCAATCTTCCGATCACAGGCCCACCGTCTCTAACCACTGCACCACCACTCCCCCTACAAGTTATTTGATCATAAAAATAATTGCTGATTAATATTTAGTTTTTATTCTTGTCTTTTGCAGCTGTTTACTAGAGTGATAACAGGACTTCCATCCATCCATTATCTATTATCCGCTTCTTCCTTTTCGAGTCGCAGGGGTCGCCTGCTCATGTCCAGCTATCACTTTGTGAGAGGCGGGTACACCCTGGACAGGTCTCCAGTCCATCACAGATCCACACAGAGACAAACGAGACAAACAACCATTCACTCTCACTCACACCTAGAGACAATTTAGAGTTACCAGTCAGTCTAACATGCATGTTTTTGGTCAGTGGGAGGAAACTGGAGTACTGGGGGGAAACCCACACATGCATGGAGAGATCATGCAAACTCCACCCAGAAAGGTTTGAACCGGGGCGACCTGCTTGCTGAGAGGCGGCAGCTCTACCAACTGCGCCACCATGCCGCCAATAATAGGACTTCTAACCTACAACTGTTCTGCAGATGGAGTTGTGAAACTAAGGCTGCATATTTTAGCTGATTTGAAAAAGCAGTTTGTTGCAGTCTGGTTGCTGCCAAATACATGCTGTCACTGAAGCTCTCTATCAGAGGTGATCGTGCTCTGAGCAGTTTGTCTCCTGTTCTACTCTCACTCCAGATCAAATTATAAGAATGTGCATCACTGACTGGAGTAAATTAATTTGTTGTGTCTTTTCTCTGCAGATCTGAGTCTTGTACTTGGTGTTAGAAGTCTCTCAGCAGAAGATCAGACGACGGAGACTCCACCCAGCAGCACTTCATCCAGAACAGAGACCGTTTCCAAACTAAAGCGCCGAGCTTCCTCTCAGGATGCTGCGACGGGAGAGGAGGAGGATGAGAACGACGCAGCGGAGGCCACGTCTCACTGCTGCAGAGTGTGCGAGAAGTCTTTTGACAGCAAAGGCCGTTTCATCAAACATGTGGAGAAACACACGAAGGAAGCCGAGTGTCTGTGTGGTGTTTGCGGTGAACGTTTGGACTCCAGCGACGATCTGCGAAAGCATTTAAAAATTCACAGAGACAGCAGCAGAACCTGTGACTTCTGCGGCAAAAAGTTCCCGTCGATCCGAGCCCGGGAGACGCACCTGAGGAGGCACACGGGGAAAAAAACTTTTAACTGCCACCTCTGCGGCAAAAGCTTCAGCCACAAGAGAAACATGGTGACTCACCTGCACACCCACCAGGATAAGATGTGCTCCAAAGAGTTGAGCAACAACAACTCACTGGAGGAACATGTGAAGAGCCATGATGGACAGGTGCCATTCAGCTGCAAAGTGTGCACAAAGGGCTTTCCAACAAACCCAGAACTGAGACGGCATGCCCAGAGCCACAAGTCCAACAACCAGCCAACTGAGAGGAGCAAACGCAGAAAACTAAGCCTGGATCCGTCGCACTCCTGCAAGGTCTGCGGGAGTGCTTTTCACAATAAAGGCAGCTTATTGCGGCACACAGAGACGCATTTAAACGATCCAGACTTTCTTTGCGGCATCTGTGGAGAGCAGTCCAAATCACCGGAGAGCATGCAGCTCCACATCCAGAGTCACAGAGAGACGAGCCGGATCTGTGAAATCTGCGGCGTCAGCTTCAGGGACATGGAGATCCACATGAGGACGCATACGGGTCAAAAACCCTTCAAATGCAAAGACTGTGGGAAGGAGTTTCCCAGGAAAAACTCTTTGGAGCGACACGAGAAGCAGCACGGTGACGAGAGGCCGTATATTTGTGAGTTTTGTGGCAAAACTTATGCTGAGAACGCAGTTCTGAAAAGGCACATCAAGAACCACACGGGCGAGAAGGCCAGGATTTACTCGTGCGACCTCTGCGAAAAGAAGTTCACCATGAGCCAACATCTGGATGTCCACAAAAGGATCCACACAGGGGAGAAGCCGTTCACCTGCAAGGTGTGCAACAAAAGCTTCAGGCAGATCGGCAACCTGGACTCTCACATGAGGATCCACACGGGCGAGAAGCCGTTCATCTGCAGCCTCTGCGGGAAAACGTTTCGCCAGAAGATCTCGCTGGAGACCCACGAGCGCTTCCACAAGAAGGATAAAGTGTTCATCTGCCAGCTGTGCAGCAAAGGCTTCGTCCAGAAGATCGACCTGAAGAGACACATGATGACGCACACTGGTGAGAAACCGTTCAGCTGCCACGTCTGTGGGAAGTCTTACCAAGACCGACGCTCGCTGGACTCGCACATGAAGGTCCACACAAGAGAACAGGCCGCCAAAGACTTGGCTGAGATATCAAAGCATCAGGAGGAAGTTCAACCTGACTTCATCCAGCTGTGACCTCTAAACTGAGGCTGAAGGACTTCATCCAGCTGTGAGTGACCTCTAAACTGAGGTTGAAGGACTTCATCCAGCTGTGACCTCTAAACTGAGGCTGAAGGACTTCATCTGCATCCAACTACCTCCTTCTGGGTCATCAGGACATCTTCTGGGATTCTGTTGTCCAGCAGGTTCAAGATCATGTTTCCTCCAGCTTCATTCAGAACCACTGAGATGTTACAGAAAGGACCATGTTTTTTTTTTTCCATGTTTAATTCAATGGAAACTGTAAAAACGACATCTGATCTCACATTTCTGACTTTTTAAGCTGTTAAGCTTCCTGGTTATCTCAGTTTGTTGGAAAAGTTCTTTTGAAATAAGTTCATGTCCAGTTTGCTGGAAAAGCTGTTGCCTCTAAAATGTGTGGGAATATTTTTTATTCAGAAAGTCTTGCATTTTCTTGACTCAACCTACTTTGACAGAGGTTAAACTATATTAAATTAGAGCAGGGGTCTGCAACATGCGGCTGTGGAGCCACATGCGGCTCTTTGGTCCCTCCGCAGTGGCTCTTTCAAGCTTTGACCAAAACTGACATGAAACTGAATTTTATAGGACGTTATACCCACAACAAAAAATGACTAGTTTTAGCGGTCTTCCTATCATTTCCTTTGCAATTACTGTATGTGGATACTAGTAATAATACACAGATTAAATTATACTCACTTTAACTTTATGCTTTATTTTTTCAAAGTAGGTTACTCAATTTCTCCACAATGAAAAAAAAAAAATCACATGTCTGCACAGTTCAATGTTTTAGTTTTAAAAAAAAATTGGCAAAAATAATATATTTTTTTCTCTTTACAAGAATCCAGTTTTCTGTGATGGACTTGTGACCTGTCCAGGGTGTGTCCACCTCTCACACAGTGATAGCTGGATATGGGCACCGGTGACCCCAGTGACCCATAAAGGAGGATGCAGGTCAAGATAATGGATGGATTTATGGATGCATGGAATCCAATCTTTTATTTTGTGTCAAAATATCAAATGGTAACAATCATTGGATGTTTTTAGTTTTATAATTTCACCCCTACTGGCCAGAAAAGCCCCCTCTAACAAACTTAAAGTGGCCCTTGGGGCAACAGTTGATAATGACAGTTTTATCAGGTTTTGCAGCTCTGTACACATTTAATTTAGTGAATGAAAGGGCAGAAATGACTCTTTTGATCGTATAGGTTGCAGACCCCTGAATTAGAGGAAACTGAAACACAGTTTTGATTTGCATAATACTGCATTTATTGTAGGCAAATATTTATATATTGTTTTGTTTTTAGTGGCCTAGAAAATGTTTTACGCTGGACAGTCTTGGTTAATAAATCCAGGAAAAACTAGAATATGCATATACCGTATTCTCCGTCCTATAAGTCGCAGCTTTTTGCATACATTTCTAAGCCCTGCGACTTATAGGCCGGTGCGACTTATACGTGGATTTTTCGGTTTTTTCACTTTGGTCAAAAAAAAAAGGTCACTTAATTTAACGGTTTTTAACCGTCAAAGTGCATTTATCAAGAAAAGTTCAACTGAGACACACTTTTACTGTAATGTCAGCTAACAAGAATATATTTTGTATGTGTTTATCTTTAAAGATCAAAGAGATGCCGGTCTGTTTGCTGCACTGCAGGTCTGTTGTTGCTGCGCATGCTCGTTTTGTGCCGTGAGGTGCGACTTATACGTGGATTTTTCCACTTCATTGGACATAATTGGACTGGTGCGACTTATAGGCCGGTGCGACTTATAGGCCGGAGAATACGGTAATCTTTGGCTCCAAACTAATCTGTGATGTGGAGCCTTGGAGGTGAGATTTTTTTATTGGTCTTGAAAGGATCCGCAGGAATAAATGTAAAAACAGAATTTATGATTGAAAAATGTTGGGATCTGTTTTTGAGTTTAAAAAAACTCAAAATCACTCCTGTCAGAATTTGTTTCTATTTTTTTTTTTGTCATGCCGCTATGCCAGTTTTTATTTAAAAGCATTACTCAAAACTTTGTGAATTTAAGTATTTAAACATTTCATATTGTAGTGCTAAATATTAAAAATATTACCAAAAAGATGCTTGGTTATGACAGTCAGTGTAAGTTGCATTAACCAGAAAAATCTGTCAGCTGCTGCTGTTATTCATTCACTCATTGAAACTTTTACTTTAGCTTTCAGAAGTAGTAGTTTCAATTGTTAATAAAATGTTGAGACATATAGAATCAGCTTTTTTCTCTTGACATTAAAAATCAGTGAGGACACTACATGCTTTAAAGCATGTTTAAGGTTTTCATGATTCATTGAGAATATTGTTTTACTTAGCTTACTTGCATTTATCCTCAGTGATCCATTAAATGTTTGTAAAGACTAATTTTTAAAAATTTACTACACATTAGGCATCAAACGCACACTTTTGTAAGCATTTCTTTTAAACTTTTCTTTAAAAAAAAGGCCAAACTCGTTCATTTGGTCTTGCAGTCACTATTTCTTCTGAATTTTGCTGTAGGTTACAGATGCATTTTAGTTATAAACTCACCACTGTACACGAGCACAGTTCTAAATAAGTACATTTACTAGGGGTGCGAATCTCTGTGTCTGGAGAATCGATTCGATTCCGATTTTTGGTGTCACGATTCGATTCAAAATTGATTTTTCGATTCAGAAACGATTTTTCTATTAAAATGGTCATAAATTTCGTTTCATTTTTGTAACTGACAAGCTGAAAAGAATAAACAACAATGTAAACAAATGGAACATTTATTTAAAACAATAATTTTAGGTTCCTAATTGTATCAAATTTTTTGCATCGTTTGATATTTATACCAAAAATAGGAACAAATAATACAGGAATGCATTAAATTCTGTTAGCTTTTTGCTCTGTTACTTATAGAAGATTATTGATTGAACTTTTTGTTTTTGAAAAAAGGGGCAGATAAAATAAATTTCTTCTTCTTTCTGCCACCTTTCATTTTATGTATTCTTTCATATACTATGAGATATGGTTTTATTTTCTTTATCTTTTGGGTTTTAATGGGGGAAAAATTGATTTGGGGGCTTTTAGAATCGATTCTGTATCGCCAGGACTAAGAATCTAGATTCTTTAAAAAAAAATCGATTTTTTTTCCTGCACCCCTAACATGTACATTATAATTTAAAGTGACTGATGTGTTTGAAATATTACATTAAAAATGTTCAGATTTGTCATTATTGCCAGAAGAGATGGATAATAAAAAGGTTGCTTAATCTAATCAAACATCGTGATCACCTGATTTTTGTATTGTGTGAAAAAAATCAAAGCCTCTGTACAAAAAGCAGAAAAATCATCTATTTACGTGTCCATGCAGCGCAGCCCCGTTTGATTGTGTGGTTCCTTTGAAATAATTGCACAACACCTGGTTTGATTTCATTTTAAATGTCTCCTTCACTCTTGAAGAATACATTATATTTTTAAATCTTTTAAATTTATTAAATATTTTAGCTTTATTCTTGGAAAATATTGCACCTTTATTTTGAAATGTGTTACTGTTGTCAGCAGTTAGAAAAAATAACTTTTCGCCTTATGGTGGGCTTTATTAATCAGCATTAAAATTGAAACAACAAAAAAAAAAAAACATGAAATGTTTGATTCTTCCGGTCCAGTAGGGGTCGCTGTTCACGCGCTCTCCTTAACCGGATGTAGTCGACAGAGAACTGTGTTTACATCTTTGCAGCGTGTCTTTGTTCTGGAGGCTCAAAGAGGTAAAAAGGCATCAGAATGTGCGGGGATCAGCAGCTGTGGGTCACGGTACATGAGCGGATTAACGCCGCCATTAAAGACGTTTTACAGCAGCTGGAAAACGTAAAAAAAGAGGCTCAACTCCGCACACTGAAAACTCTGCTCACAGAGAGGCTGACCGCGGCGGCGGAGGAGATCGTGGCTCTGTTCAAGAAAACGCTGGTGGGTTATGAGGACAGAGTGCAGCGGTCAGAACTGGAGATCATCCGCCAGAAGAGGCTGCTCGATGTTGTACTGAACCCACAAGTCAAGCTGCAAAAAGCCGAGAAATATGAGCGTTTTGCACGCGCAGGAGCCGCATCACCATCAGCCTGCGATTCATCCGCTCACAGTTCCGGTCAGCTTCAGAATAAAGGTCCTGGCGAGTTGAGAGAAGAAAAGACAGAGCATGAAAAGGAAGCTGCGGACAGGGGTATTTACTGTAAATTAAAGTCAAGTACTTAGATAAACAAAGTTTATATAGTGGACTCCATATACATGTG